>NW_021026031.1:768784-913247 GCF_004153795.1 Camellia sinensis
GTGATAATCTTGTGGATCCGTTAACCAAAACCTTTGCGAGAGATAGAGTCTGGAATGCATCAACGGGGATGGATTTGAAGCCTATAAAATCATAAACCATGCATGAGGATACCCAACCTAGGGACCAAAGATCCTGTAACTAGGCTCAATGGGAAGAACAAATCATATGGTGGTTGTAAAAATGTACTCTTTAATATTTTGTTATCTATTCCTATGATGTAAGTGCATTTGTCCTATAATGTTGGAGGGTTGAGTTTTTATACTCGTTAATGAAATTCTGTAGCTCTTGTTAAGTGGGGTGTGTCAATTACAGGAATATCCTTGACATAGATTTCACCTATGTGAGCATGAAAGTGGGGCCGCTTTCTATGAAAACAAAGCTTATTCTCAAATATGCTTATGAAAACTGGGATAAGCACAAGGCCGTAATGTGCTGGCTATTAAAAGCTCATGTCAACACCTAGATTATTATGTGTGTGCAGTAATACTTTATTTCCCTTAAGAAGTCATTGTTCAAGTTTGAGACCACTACTGACTCTGGAGTAGAGGTTGCTGTTTCACTAATGAAGTTCAATGCAGAACACACCTCCATGATGAATACTAGTCTATCTTTGTTTGGTAATCTCTCTTATCCTTGTTAATATTAAAATGAGTGGGGGATTGTTGGACCGTTTTAATATCTTCTATTTATTTATTTATATATATTTTTTTGTTCATGAATCTTCTTTTGTCTTGTTCATGAATCTCATCTTGTTCATGAATGGAGATTCATTGTTTTGGTGACCTTTTGTCTTGTTCATGAATGGAGATTAATTAGAGTTCATGAACTTGGTAGTAAGTTAATTTTTTGGAGACTCTCCATTTTCTTTAGGTTCGTGGTCATTATTATTTTTGGGTATATTTTGTAAAGTCGTAATGGCCTATAAATAGTTCCTCCCATTTATTCTTTTCTACACCAACACATCAACTATTTTCTATACTTGAGAGATTACTAGCAAAGAAGAGTGTTTTTCTTGGTGGAGCTTTGGGTTCACTATCTTGTGCAGAGTTGGCATGAACCATACGACAAGTAGTCGGGTTGTTGTATCCTGAAGGGGACAAGTCATAGTTTTATCACTATTGCATCGGTATTTGTGTTCTTCCTACCACAATGGACTTGATCTCCTTAAAGAAAACGAGATATCCATGTCTCAGTCTGATCTATTTGTATCTCATTTTTTTTTGCATTATTTATTAATAAAATATATTTTTTCTAGTATTTTCACCAACACATGAAAATATTGATCATCTACAGAGCCCAGAAGATATAGGCAATGTTGTTGGCCCCATTGACGACATATTTTTGTTGTACATTCCTGGGTATTATAGCAACAATGACCGTATGGCTCTGTGGAACCCTGCTATGAGAGAGTTCAACCGCCTCCATGTACTCGAACCTATCTTTCTCCCGAATTTTCATGCCGTTACAAATGTGGTTGGATTTGGGTTGAACCCATTGACTAGGGATTACAAGATTATTTGGATTCGTGACTTTGTTGAAACGATTGGTGATGAAACATATGATCTATATTATCCTTATCATGTTGCTGCAATATACACTCTAGGTAAAGATTCGTGGAGACATTTCGATCTTCTTACAATACCTAAAGACCGTACTATCTATAATTCTTTGTGTGCCACATGCATAAATGGAGCATATTATTGGCTGTCTGGTTTGGATTATAGTGAACATAGGATCCTTTCATTTGACATGCGGCTGGAGGAATTTAGAGAGATAGAGGGGCTTGATCATCCTGAACCTAAATGGAGGTTTCTTTCATTGTACAACGATTCTATTGATTTGTTCCTTTGTCAAACTGTGTGATTTTGCAATCTATTATTGATATATGGGTGATGGAGGAGGAAGGGTGTTGGACCAAACTAATAACAGCAAATCTCTTTCCAGAAGTTTTTCTTCCACGGGGGTTTTGGAAGGAGGAGCTTTTGCTTGAAAGTCAAACGAATGAGCTGGTGTTGTACAACCATGAAACCCATGAGATAAGAAATCTTGAAATCTACGAATGTGGCAATACTCTTGGGCTTTGGGCTATTTATTACAAGGAGAGCTTAGTTTCAGTGTTTGGACAAAATGATGGGGATGAGAGGAGGAGGGGTTACCAATTCTCTAACGCGGACAAGCTTAGGGTCTAGGATTCCGAAACCGGAATAACTTATTTATTCTTGTCTTGATTGTCTATCTTCGGACTCACTCTGTTTTATTATGAGCATGTTTTCTCATTGGTTTATTCTCTATTTTGAAAAATACTACTTTTTTATGGATGCTAAAATTAATAATTTTTTTTAAGTAGTAACTCTTTAACATCCAAACAACCCAATCTGACATTTGTCAGTGCTCAAATTAAGGGAAAATATCATTTAAGTGGAATGTAAGATAAATAATCTTAAATTAATGAAAAACTTTGCAACATTAAGACATAATTTTATATACTTTTTCATGAATTTGGTACTATTTTTTAACATTATACTGACACATTATTTCCCCTAAAATTAACAATTCCAAACTCTCTTCTGGGTGCCTAGCCACTAAAACATAACACATCTCTTTGTTTTTACAATTGATGCTTCAATTATTTGGATTACTGATTTATTAAAAATTGAAAGTTAAGTTAAAAGAGAAAAACTGTTGAGCCAAATAAATATATGCGTTGTTACCACTTTTTTCCTCCATTGTGATCCATTCAAACACATTGTAGAACAAAGACTTCATTTGTCTTCTTCGTTGTAATTTATCCACAACTTCCCACTTTGGTATTCAAAGAAAATGAAGAAGAGATAATAGTATTGGCATGGAGGCCTCGAGTAAAAAAACACAAAAATAAAAGAAGATAATTTACGATCTCATATTAGACACATTGTACTCTCGACTTATTGCGTTATAAGATAAATAGGTTTGATTTATTTTTTGGCAAACAAAAAAAAGACTACATTATATTTTTTATTCTTTTGTTTTCATTTTTAAGATGCACACTATCCATACCAAAAATGGTAAAAACTATAAAACATAGAGAAATTGTTTAGTGTTATTGGAATAAATATAAGTGTTGCATGTGCTCTAATTTTATAATTGTTGATATAAATAACACAACTTATCACTTTTGTGTTATTATTCATTCTTCAAATGTGTGGTGTATAACATACAACATATCCTAAATGATCACGACTTTCTTGATTCAATCGAAAAGGCAAAATACTATTTTGTTGGCTTTGATTTTAAAAATATATATTAAAGGTTGGAGATTTGATTACGTATGGTATGATTTATTCCTGTTTTAGAATACTTATAATTTCTTTTCATAACCTAAAAAAGTCACTATCCTATTTAAGTCACATCATCTTATTAAAGTCACATCACCTCTGTACCATATCACTTCAAACCCAACCCAACCCATATTTCATAAAAAAAAAAGTCAAAAAGTACACTTATTTAGATCATCTCAAACCACCTCAAAATGTCCGTGTATAAAGATGGTAAATAAATATCTCATTTTTATTCTGGGATTAATGATTTTTTTTTTTTAACTTTTTTTCGTTTCAACAAAACAAATGGCTTCTTTATTAAGTCCATTGGGCCATGATTAGATTGAGTTAAGAAGAAGGACGAGTCTATGACCCACTAACACTGCATAGCTAATAATAATAATAATTAGCGGCTAGACACATGGGATGGGATGTATGTGCAAATTCATAAAATAAATATAGCTTCAAATAGTGCATTCAATATATTGAATATATAAATTTAAAAAAAAATGAATATATAAATAATTTTGGCTAAACTCAGTATCTTTAACTGAATTTAAATTTTTTAAAAATTGAATATAAAAATAATTAAACACAAATTCAAAGACTAAACATTTGTAATAAAAGAGATTTGATAAATACGAAAAAAAATAATAATTAATTAATTCAAAAAATCAAAAAAAAAAAGGGGGATATTTGCCAATAAATCTCATCTCACAAACAAGATTCCAATTAATCTCAAGTTTTTTCTATTAATCTGTTAAGTCCTATTAGTAGAGAGTTTCTTTCCGTGTAGTCCTATTTGTGATTTTAATAGTGTTTTGTAGGGCTAAGCAAAGAATTCGTAAAATCCGTAATCCGATCCGGTCCGGTTCAATTTAGTAGGTTTGGATTGATTTTTTGAATCCGTAGTTCGGTTTCGGATTGAAAAATTAAAAATTCATAGTCCACGGATCGGTTCCGAATTGAAACCGATCTGAACCGTATACAAATAGCCTATATTTATATTATACACTCTCCCACATAATTGTTGTCCAAATTGTGAAATTAAATAAATAGATTTATGAAAAAATCAAAATTATATACCAAGAACATATGCTGATAATTACAACTAAATTTCAACATAAATACACAAAACAATAAAATAGTAAAGAAACCAAACCGAAGCATGCACGGTAGCAGTTTCTTTAAAACAGATTTTGCCGCCTCACGGGTCAAGTGCTCGAGGAATTCCGGCGTCTGTCTCCCAGGATACGACGGTCAAAAACTAGCTACGGCGGAAGCACTCTCTATCTAGCTTAGCGAACAAAAACTGTGGCAGCACTCTCTCACTATAAGAACTTTCTGGCAAACTGACTTGTAAAATGGAAACAAAAATTTCTATATTGAGACTTGACATGAGGGTCTCAATTTATACATGTATAGGGGAGAGAAGAAGAGCCTCCAGCCTTTAAGGCTGGTCATTAAAACATCATTAACCAGTATCCATAGCCCCTTTTCAAAAAATTGAAAAGTTTGGATACCTAAAAAATTCACACCCTTTAGCCAAGAAAAAAGATTTAAATACCCTTTAAAATCTCATTCATGAATCTAACATCATGAGGCAATTTCTTGACAATTTCTTATTCAAATCTCAATGGGTTTTGGCTCACTTGGACCCAACACAATAAATGGTTGAGACCCACTTTAATATTTAATTAAAGTCACCACACTTTAATATTAAATTAAAGTCACCAAAAAATCATTGTCACGACCCAAACCCGCCCCTATGGGTTTAGTACCGTAACCGGCCAGTAATCCGAGATTACCGAAGGCCTGCTTAACAGTAAGACAGTATTACAGAGTACAGGGGCATAGCGGAAGCCAAAACAGTAAATAAACAATGTCCAATGAGCTGTGACAGTCTGTATGCAAAAAGATTTTTCATACATATATACGTAACAGTACAGAACAGTATGCACAATATTTACAATCATTCAGAACAGGGACCGAGTCCCTATTAAACAGTACAGTACAGTGCTATCAGTCTATACAACTATACAAAACCGACACAGAGACAGAAGGGGGAAATAAAAACACCCCTAAGCCATAGCTTGGCAGGCTCGGAACCTCGCCGTGAGGCACAGTGGTTGGCTTGACAAAACTGGAGTTTGCCCCGACGCTCCTAGCATTGGTCCGGTGCCTGTACACCTACATATATATATGAGCAGTGAGCTAAAGCCTAGTGAATAACATAAAGCGTAAAGGGGTTACGAATGAATGTCCTTACAGTAATGAAATCAGTTCATTTCAATCACTTTATCAGTTGTTCAGCACAGTAAGCAGTCATATGTGGTACATCCATTAGCATAGCAGTACAGTAAACAGTAGGTCTTAAAGACCAGGTCTTAACAGACCAAACAGTAAATGATGGCCATCAATCAGTAAATAGTAGTGGTTCCAACGAGGGAACCGACAGAGATCTCTTTAACAGTAATAGTAAACAGTAGGTGCTAAGGATGCCACAATACAGTTCAGAATATAGGAGATACATTCATTCAGTAAACAGTGAACAGTTCAGAAAACAGTACAATTCAGTTGTTCAGAAGATAGTCATTTTGAACATATCTTTACACAATTGTTACTCACAGAGTTATGGGCTACAGTACAGCTAGAGCATATCTCCGGTCGCCAACCCTACACAGTTTACAGAACGAACACACACACTAAGCTATACAGTTGGGAAAGATAATAATTTAATCCCTAATTGCCTCGAGCGTACATGCAACAAAGGTCCCCGCTCGAGCGGCAACTTACCCGCTCGAGCGTACTGTAAAAGTACTGGATAGGTCAAATCTCCGCTCGACGCCCGCTCAACGTCCGCTCGAGCGTGAGACACAATCCTCCACTCGAGCGTCCAATCCTCCGCTCGAGCGGACTGTAAAACAGTACAAAGTACTGGATGCTCAAATTCCCCGCTCGCGCGCAACTTTCCCCGCTCGAGCGGGAGTCCAAAATCTGGAAATTCCATATTCGAGCTCCAAGTTCAAAACCAAGTTTAAATGTACTAAAACCGATCTTCTTGGGCCAAATTTCTGGAAAACATTTGTAAACACATAGAATAACATGGTTCAAAGCTCAATTTGAGAAATCAAAGCCCAAGGGTGTTTAATTCAAACTCAATTTCAAACCAATTTTCATGAACAAGATGAACATGCAACATGCATGAACTTTAAACAACTTTGAAGCTTTAAACACTTGCTCTAATGAGCCAATTCTTACAAAATCAAGATGAAATCATAGTCTATAATATAAACATGAACATGCATGCAAGATTTCCACGAAATCAAACCTCACAATGCAAGGATAAACACATGCATGCATGAATTCTAACTCAAATCAACATATAAAGCTATTTCATGACTCAATCCACTAAATTTGACATGAATCATGTAAGAACAAGCTCAATTCATAAACAAGAGGGTAATTACTCTACCTTAGGTCTTGAATTAGAAGACTAGGAGCTCAATTTAGCAATCTACACTTCAATTTTCCAAGTTGTCTAAGCCAATTCTCAGGAACTCAAGATGAACAACTCAATCCCTCTCACTCTCTCACTCTAGTCGGCTAGAACAAGGGAATGGGCTGAAGAAATGTGTTATGTGATCAAGTGTGTAAGGCTCAAATGATTAGATAGTGGGCCACTTAAGTGGCAAAATTGTGAATAAGGCCAACTTGCAATTTATCAATATTGTAATCTAATTTAATCATACCAAATCAATTTTCAGATAAATATACCATAAAATCACATAAATCTCAATTAGCGTAAAACACGAATCAGTTTCCGGTTCGGCCGCCGATAAGGCCTCCAATTTACAATTTAAACATGAAACACGAACAGATAATCAAACAGTCAAACAGATAAGCATGTAATTAAACAGATACAGTCAATCGATTCAGTTTCAGATTTCAGTCAGTTAGTTCAGTATTTCATTCACTTCATTTATCAGTCATAATCAGTCACAGTTCAGCAGTAATCGGTAATCAGTGACGAGGGTTGTTACAATCATTTTTTCCAACAATCCCCCACTTGAATAAAAATTGACCGAATGACTCAACAAACGAACACCGTTCAACAATAATGACTCGGAAAGAGAGTACAACGAACTAACCCCGACATCAAAGAATGTAGTTTTTGGCTTTGAACCTCTCCCAGTGAAAACCTATCGAGTTTACTGGCTAATCAGTGAATATGACATCTTGAACTGCTCTGCCGTATATGTAAACTGAGACAATAGATCTCACACGGGAATTACTCCTACCACCATTTTGTTCTCACTGGTGTGCCCTGTATGGCCCTGGGCACTAGCCTGGTTCAGCGAGTGGTTTCAAAGAATCTTGGCCTGCCCAATTCTTCTAGAAGCGGCCCCACTTCAAACTCACATAGGTGACTCTACTTTAGTATCCTGCTATACTTAGCTCAACAGCTTAACACACTAGAGTCATTAAAAGCTCAGCTTAACCTCTACACTTGCAGGTATCACTGATAAAAGGAATGGCTGGAGGTTTAACCTCCTCAGTGACATACCACCGTTATACGCAATTAGGTTGTCCCATTCAACCTGGATCTTGGGATCTCCAGTAAACTAGGTTGGGTTTCCATTCCGGTAACTTCCAAAGGCCTCAACCCCATTCCTTTTGACGACATTTCGACTAACACTCGATTTAACCCTTTGGTTAGCGGATCCGCAATGTTGTCTTTAGACTTTACATAGTCTATAGAGACAACTCTATTCGAGAGTAGTTGTCGTATGGAATTATGTCTACGACAAATATGTCTAGACTTTTCATTATACATATTACTCTGTACCCTACCAATTGCAGATTGACTATCACAATGAATACAAATAGCTGCCACAGGTTTAGACCAATGTGGAATATCTTCAATGAAATGGCGAAGCCATTCAGCTTCTTCCGTTGCTTTATCTAAAGCAATAAACTCTGATTTCATCGTTGATCTAGATATACACGTTTGCTTGAAAGATTTCCAAGACACGGCTGCCCCACCAAGAGTGAACACATATCCACTAGTGGACTTTGAGTCCTTTATATCTGAATATCAAATTCGCGTCACTATAGCCTTCTAGCACCGCTGGATATCGAGTATAATACAGCCCATAATCCCGAGTGTAGCATAAATACCTTCACACTCGCACAATGCACTTCTAATGAGAAGCATCGGGATTACTTGTGTATCTACTAAGCCTGCTAACTGAGTAAGCTATATCCGGCCTAGTACAACTCATCAGATACATTAAACTTCCAATTACCCGAGAATATTCTAACTGAGAGACACTCTCTTTATTATTCTTGGTAAAATGTAGACTTAAGTCTACAGGTGTCGATAACACACTCGTATCTGATCCACTAAACTTCTCAAGTATCTTATCAACATAACGAGACTAAGAAAGTACAATTCTGCCAGATGTTCTAGTAATCTTAATTCCCAGAATAACATCTGCAATGCCCATATCCTTCATGTCAAACTTAAAGTTTAACAAGTTCTTGGTGGTTTTGATCATTTCATCGTTACTACCTATAATGAGCATATTATCAACATATAGACACAAAATGACATAACCTCTGTCAGTGTCTTTGACATAAATACACTTGTCACATTCGTTGATTCGAAACCCATTTGACAACATTACATTGTCAAACTTCTCATGCCATTGTTTAGGCGCTTGCTTCAAACCATACAATGATTTGACAAGTTTACAGACTTTCTTGCTTTGCCCTGGAGCTAAAAACCCTTCAGGTTGTTCCATGTAGATTTCTTCATTCAAATCCCCATTTAAGAAAGTTGTCTTTACATCCATCTAGTGTATCTCTAGATTGTGCAAAGCTGCTATCGCAATTACCATGTGAATGGATGTTATCCTAGTTACAAGTGAGTACGTATCAAAGTAATCCAGGCCTTCTCGTTGCATGTACCCTTTGATAACGAGCCTCGCCTTATACAACCTGGAGGTAAATCTATCAACTCCCAGGTGTGGTTCTGTAAGATGGAGTCAATCTCACTTTTGATCGCTTCTTTCCATAAAGGACTCTCAGGAGAAGTCACAGTTTCGTGAAAAGTTTGAGGTTCGTTCTCAACCATATAAGTCAAGAAGTCTGGACCAAAAGATTTGGACATCCTAGCCCTTTTACTCCTTCTAGGCTCATCTAAAACCTCAATTTGATCATCACCTTGATCATCAGCATGATCATCATCACTAGCAAGCTCATCAAATTGCTCCAAAGACCTCAGAACCCCTTCATGGGTTCGGCAAGGAAAAATGTCTTCAAAGAAACATGCATTCCTTGACTCCATGATGGTATTCCTGTGTATGTCTGGAATTTCAGATTTATGTACAAAAAATCGATATGCACTACTATTTTGTGCATAACCAATGAATATACAATGCACAGATTTCGGGCCTATCCTAACCTGATTGGGTGTAGAAATCGCTACTTTTGCAAGACACTCCCACATTCGTAAGAATTTATACGAAGGCTTAATGCCTGTCCATAACTCATACGGTGTCTTGTCCACCTTCTTCCGGAGTACTTTATTCAGAATGTAATTTGCAGAGAGAATTGCTTCCCCCCACATGTTATGTGGCAATCCAGAACTTATCAACATTGCATTCATCATTTCCTTTAGCGTCCTATTCTTCCGCTCAGCAATCCCATTTGATTACAGAGAATAAGGCGTCGTGGTTTGGTGGATAATCCCAGATTGAGCACAAATCTCAATAAACGGAGATTCATACTCACCACCACGATCACTTCTTAAAGCCTTAATCTTGCGGCCTACTTGATTCTTAACTTCATTCTTATAAAGAACAAACTTGTCAATAGCCTCATCTTTGCTTTTGAGCAAATAAACGTAACAATACTTAGTGCAATCATCAACAAAAGTGATGAAGTACTTATCGCCACCACGTGATTGTATAAATTTTAAGTCACACACATCACTATGCACTAAATCCAACGGTTCTGAACTTCTTTCAATAAAATGAAACGAAGATCTTGTCAACTTCGCTTCAACACAAGTTTCACACTTGTGTTTCGGATTAATCTTAAAAGATGGTATGTGATCTAACTTGATTAATCTACGTAAAGATTCAAAGTTCACATGTCCTAGTCTACCATGCCACAAATTGGAAGACTCAGGCATGTAAGCAGAAGAAGATGCACCTTTATTCATCTTTGGGATAATAGTCATTACATTGAGTTTAAACATACCCGCCAACATATAACCCTTACCCACATACATTCTGCTCTTGGTTAGAATGACCTTGTCGGACTCAAAAACCATGCGAAAACCATGTTTACTGAAAAGAGACCCTGAGACAAGATTCTTACGAATGTCCGGAACATACAGGACTTCGTTCAAGGTTAGCTCCTTTCATGAGGTTAACTTCAGGACCACCTTTCATTTCCCCTCAATAATAGAGGTAGCAGAATTTCCCATAAACAACTTCTCACCGTTTGTAACCGGTTCGAAAGTTGTAAACAGCTTCCTCTCGGAGCAGATGTGGCGTGAAGCCCCAGTATCAATCCATCATTCTTTTGGATTTGAACCCACCATATTCACCTCAGAGACAACAGCAGACAAGTGCATGTCATCCTCATCATGGGAGTGCTCTTCCATATCTGTCATATGAGCACGAGGTTTAGTCTTGTATGGCTTCTTCTGTTTGTGGCAATCACTAGCCCAATGCCCCTCGCTACCACAATTGTAGCATTTTCCTAAGAACCAAAAACCAAATTCCTGCGGCTTGTAAGCCGGCTTCTTTGCAACACCACCCCTTGGCCCCAGCTTAGAGCCCTTGTTCACAGGGGGCTTCTTCCTTACCCCAGAAGATTTGCTATGCTCAATGACATTGGCCTTTACTAAGGAGGTACTCCCTCCTTTCTTTCTATTATCCTCTTCAATTCGGAGTCGGACAATCAGGTCTTCAACTAACATTTCCTTGCGCTTATGCTTCAAGTAGTTCTTGAAATCATTCCAACCATTGGGAAGCTTCTCAATGATCACAGCAACTTCGAATGACTCGTTCAAAGGCATTCCCTCCGCATAAATTTCATGCAAGATCACTTGGAACTCCTGGACTTGGCTTATAACAGGTTTTGAATCTACCATTTTAAAATCTAGGAACCGGCCAACCACAAATTTCTTTGCCCCCGCGTCCTCAGTCCTGTATTTCTTGTCTAGAGATTCCCATAACTCCTTTGCTGAGCCCTTGGCACAAAACACACTGTACAGTGAGTCTGCCAAGTTGTTGAACACATAGTTTCGGCAGAGCTAGTCTGTCTACTTCCGTGTGTCAAGCGCCATGACTTTCTGCCTGTCAAGCTCATTCTCTGCCACGGCTGGAGAATCCTTGCTCAGAACCTTTGCAAGCTTTAGCGTGGTCAAGTAAAACAGCATCTTTTGCTGTCATCTCTTAAAGTTTACCCTAGCAAATTTTTCTGGGCACTCATGGTGACTAAGCGGTCCTCCCGGAACAGCCGGAGTAACGCTAGGATTGACCACAGAGGTCACAGCAGTAGCGGTTGGCAACCGAGTTGCCCCGGGGTTCAGATCCCCACCAACATTAGCAGTAGCAGCAACATCAGTGATAATTACCATTTCAAAAATTACACCAAAATATCACTTCTGTGTTTCCAAAAATTAAACTTAACCCTTAGAAAATCCCTTAGATGAAAAGTTAATTCAAAATTAGTCTCACCACAAAACCTAGAATCGAACATAGTCAAGAAAGTTCCCAGGAAGACTGGAGGGGTCACATCAGTCCCACTTAAAACCCAGTTAACCTTTTGACAAAACTTTCAAAAGCATGTTGACTCCTAGTCCGTGATAAACAATTTTAAGAATTAAATTTTCTTAGGGATGAACTAGGTTAAAACAAACCAAGGTCTAAAACTTTTACAAGCAATGTAAAATAATTGCTACAATAATATAAGCAAATAAAACTTGCTACTATAAATTGGTAAACAAACCAACTAAATCTCAAGCAAAACATGTTTCAAACATTTAAATAAAATAGCCAATCCATAAGGATTCTATTTAGTCCAAAAGCCTTTCCACACTTAGGTATTTCTATTCAACACAAAAGTTAGTAGTCCAAATATTTTTGTTATTACATCCCAAATACTATTCATTTGGTTTTGTATTTGTTTTTTCATTTCCTTTGGCATTGGTATGCCTACAAAGAAAGTTAGTAGCAAACCACAACAAAAAACAAACAAATAATTTAAGAAAAAAGTAAATATAATAAACTAAATGAAACCATCTAGCCAACTATTAATTATATAAGTAACCAATTAATATAAGGTACCAAAACAAAATACAATTTGTAACTTCAAAATTAAATTACAACTTTAAAATAGAATTTAATAGCCATGAGTTATTAATTCACAACAACCATATAAACTTGTAACTCCAAATAAATAAATTAAAACCAAAAAATTAATGCACCCAATTAAATTCAAATTAATGCACCCAATAATTCAGATTAATGCACCCAGTTAAATTAATATTCATGTACACAATTCATAAAATTCTATAACTCCAAAATACATTAAACTAAAATTAATAGGCAAAAGTTACAAACCAATAACCATTTAGCAATTAACATATGCAAATAATTCTATAAAAAAAATTAAAAATTAAATTATGTAATCTAGTCTAGAAAATAATAAGCATGTAACAAATTAAAAACTAGAATAGAATTGTCAAAATTGCAATATCCATAAATTATATTTTATAACCTTAAAATTCATGCAAATCATGGTAGGGGAATGATGAACCATACGCATAAAATAAGATCATACAATACAATTAAGTATGCAAATTATGATAGAGCATCTTAATTAAACTAAGCAATTAGAGAATAACATTGCATAATTTACAATCATTGAATTTTCAAAGGAAAAAAAACAGTGGACTTTCTCTTTAGTACAGGTAGTCTACTTAAATAACAGAAGCAATAGCATGCAATATGTCTAAGACACACATGGATCTATTTAATAGCAAACACAAATATATTAATTTACTTAGAAGGATGAATCAATGCAAGAAGGCATGAAAATAGTTTTATGTGCATGCAAAAAAGCAAAATCATGAACTGGCAATTAACCTACAGAAAACGGAACAATGGCCCATTCATATAAATTACTTGAATCTCTAAACATGCAAATTTATATTTTGTATCATTGAAACAGTTCGCAATTCCGCAACAGTTCCTAGTAACATTATACAAAGCTAACCTAATTGTTTATATAAATCTATTCAATCAATTTCATAGAAAATATATAAAAAATTTGTTTTAAGCTCGTTGTCCAAATTATGAAATTAAATAAATAGATTTATGAAGAAATCAAAATTATATACCAAGAACATATCCTGATAATTACAATTAAATTTCAACAGAAATACACAAAACAATAAAATGGTAAAGAAACCAAACCGAAGCCTGCACGGTAGCAGTTTCCTTAAAACAGATTTCGCCGCCTCACGGATGGAGTACTTGAGGAATCCCGGCGTCTGTCTCCCAGGATACGACGGTCAAAAACCAGCTACGGCAGAAGCACTCTTTGTCTAGCTTAGCGAACAAAAACTGTGGCAGCACTCTCTCATTGTAGAAACTTTCTGGCAAACTGACTTACAAAATGGAAGCAAAAATTTCTATACTGAGACTTGACAGGAGGGTCTCAATTTATACATGTATAGGGGAGAGAAGAAGAGTCTCCAGCCTTTAAGGCTGGTCATTAAAACGTCATTAACCAGCATCCATAGCCCCTTTTCAAAAAATTGAAAAGTTTGGATGCCCAAAAGATTCACACCCTTTAGCTAAGAAAAAGGATTTAAATACCCTTTAAAATCTCATTCATGAATCTAACATCATGAGGCAATTTCTTGGCAATTTCTTATTCAAATCTCAATTGGTTTTGACTCACTTGGACCCAACACAATAAATGGTTGGAACCCACTTTAATATTTAATTAAACTCCACGCCCCACTTTTTATTACTCGAAACCATTACCAAATTCATTGATTTAATTCAATTTCAGAGATAACATGCGGAAGAAACTCTTCACTTCAACGAGTATAAATAAGTAACAATTCTCTCATCCGAATGTAAATTAAATACAACATGAACATACTCAATAAATTGTCCATGGGCTAACATCATTAAAGGATCAAGAAGAAGGGTGTAACCCTTTTACATAAATGGCATTCCTCCAACACAAAAGAGGCCTCGTGGCCAACAAATAAGAAGATCCAAAATCTTGTAGCACATCCTAATTATCACCTGAAAAAGATTCAACAACGTGGGATGAACATATAGTCCAGTAGGGATCTCAACATGGTCCTCAACAATAACAGCTTACAGATAGCTATGATCATGAATGCTCAATCTCATACTAGACTAGTAATGTGGCAGTTTATACAAAATATACATATATATGAACTTTTCTCAAAATCATCCATTTCATTCAACACTGTAAACGATTCACCTTTCTTTTCTTTTCATTACCCCTTTTTCCCAAACTTTCATAACAATAACAATTCTAGAAAACAATTTTACCAAGCCCATTACTTTTCTCCCATTTTCCGTACTTACAACAGATTTGCCATTTTCAAAACATGTTCACAATGCCCAATTTCCTTCACACTTTCCAAACTCTCAAAATAGTATTTATGTCTATTCCCAACACATTCAAATCTATACATGCATGCCTTTAGTAAAAAGGGAAATAACAAATCATCAACATGTATATAATCAACAAATGAGGCAACTCGGCCTTTCAAAACTGTAACCATCGTAACCCATGACATACTCAGATACACTGAGACAATGATGATAAAAAGCTCTACTCTACCTGCCATAAGCACGGTAAGTTAAGGATACACCTTTCGACAAATGACAAGCCAAGTTCTTCAGACACAAGCTGAAAGGTACTGGTACCTCTACCAAGTTCTCCAGACACAAGCTGGAAGGTGCTGGTACCTCTGCCAAGTTCTCTAGGCGCTAGCTGGAAGGTGCTGGTACCCCTCATTCTAAGCGCGGTATATAACACCAAACATTACAATGAGACAAAGCATAACTAACAAGTGTAATACATACACATAAACCATCTAATAATGTTCAACCAACACAAGTGTACTACATACACAACAATTCAACACAACAATATCATCCTCCACTGATGACCAAGGACAAAACCTCTAGATGCATGTATTCAACACATTTATTAAAAAGACTCAACTCTCATGAGATCTTAAACCCAACAACGACACTAGTACGATAGGTAAAGGTACAACCCCCAAATGTGTGTATTCAACACTCATGATATAATAGTTCAACTCTCATATTTATTTTCCTACACTCACATAGAGTTATCATTTCATTTTCCATTTTCATGATCAACTTTCATAATTTTCCAGGTCAACATATTCCACCACTTATTCCAACACACTTTTCCCATTTCACAAAAACAATTCCATTCTTTTCATTTCACAAAACCAATTCCACGGATAATAAAACCATAACCCATCTCAGTTCAATACGTTCATTCCAAAATAACCCCAAAGCCATAGTTAATCCCTTAGGCATTAACACTTTTACACAACTCATATTAACAATAGTAATTTACAAACATTGTTCAACCATCCTCCTTTTTAATTTACCAAATCAAAATATAACTTAGGGTTTTCTTTTCTTTTAACAATAACATGCTAGATTACTCCCCAATTAGCCCAAAGTACAATCAATGATAACAAACTCATTCTCAAACAACCAACCCTAGGTTCCCTTACATGATTTTCAAAGAAATCCAACATGGACACGATTTTCATGCAATATAAATTTACCACATGTCTATTTATGAACGAGGTATTGAAAAAGAGCAAGGAAATCCCTACCTCAAATGGAGAAACCCAAAGGAGAAGAAGAGGAGAACATGAAAGTGCTCCAAACCCAAACTTTTTCAGATCAAAACGTAGCCCCCGCGATGCTCAACCTTTCTTACAAAGAGACTAGGGTAGAAGGTCTCTAGAACAAGATGTATTTGTAGAGAGAGAGAGAGTTTAGAGAGAGAAGCTACCGATCTAGGGTTTTGAAAAAGAAAGAGAATCAAAAACGGAGAAGAAGACCTCTGCTGCGAACTGATATATGCGAGGCTCGCTCGAGCGAAGGAATGGTTGCTTGAGCGACGAGGCACAACAAAGGCCTCGCTCGAGCGCAAGAACCGTCACTCGAGCGAACAATGCAAAGCTTCAGGTCTGCAACCCAGAAGCACGCTTGAGCGCAAGAGTTCTCGCTCAAGCGAAGAAACACAAAACATATAGCTCGCTCGCTCGAGCGAAGGAAAGCTCGCTCGAGCCAAGAAACACAACCTTCAGGTCCAAAAGAGATGCAGACGCACGCTCGAGCGCAAGAATGCTCACTTGAGCCAAGAGACACAAAATCAAAGCTCGCTCGAGTAACAAAATCCTCGCTCGAGCGACGACACCAAAAACTGGGCAGTAACACTATGTTTTCCAAACACAACCAACCTGTTACAAACCTGTCCAACACATCCCCAAACTCAATTATAAGAAATTAAAGGATGAAAACAAGATGCAAATATCAGCACACAACTCGGAACTCGAGTCCAGAATACCACGAAGGACGGGGAAAAACCCGGATCGCTATACACCACACTTTAATATTAAATTAAAGTCACCAAAAAATCATTTTTTCCAACAATAATGTCTTCTATTATTCCATATAAAACATAAACCCAAACCTAAATCCGCATAGTATCTTTTTTTATTGTTTTTGTTTGTTAGTTTAAATATTTATGGTGGAACCAGTTTTCTTATGATTGTTTAAATTCTAAAACAGTATGTCGCTATTATGGAAAGACATGTTACTATTGTGGAACTAATATGATGCTATGTTTATGTTTTTATGAAATTAAAATGTTTTATATCTTTTTTGTTATTTAATTATGTGAATCTGTGATCCTAAACCGATTCGATCCGTCTTTAAATAGATTGGTTCGGATTGGTTCCACGATTTAAACGGATTGGATTTGTTCTAATTTTTCAAGAACCGTAGATAACGGACTGGTCCTAATTTTACTTCAATCCGGACCATACTCACCCCTAGTGTTTTGGTGGACAGCTATACCCTTTTATTAATGTGACAGGTATAATGTGATACTCCAATATGACAGGTATTAATATGGCACTCCAACGATGTGACACTTCAAAAAAATTAAAAATTCTTTAGTGTACTTTTCTTAAATGTCACAACGTGACAAGTATGATGTGATACTTCATAACTTTTACTAAAAAAAAATAAAAATTCCTTAGTGTATTTTTTCCAAGTGTGACAATGAGGCGAGTATGATGTAATACTTCAAAAAAAATAATGACTCTTTAGTATATTTTTCTGAAACGTAACAACGTGATAGGTATGATGTGACACTCTAAAAAAAATTGAAAACTCCTAGGAGCACTTTTTCCAAACGTGACAACGTGGCGTGTAGGATGTGGCACTCTAAAAAAATTTTAAAACTCCTTAATGTACTTTTCTCAAACGTGATACGTGACACTCTTTAGTGTGCTTTTCCCAAACGTAACAACATGGCGAGTATGATGTGACGCTCTAAAAAAACTAAAAAACTTTGGGTAAATTACATTTACCTCCCCTGAGGTTTCTGACAAATATAGGGACCTCCCCTGTGGTTGAAATAATTACAGTAACCTCCCTTACTTTACCTGACAATGTCAAGATTTCCCCATTCTGTCTATTTTGCGCAAACGACGTTAGTATTTTATATAAAATGACCATATTACCCTTGCTTTTGCCTGCAAAAAGACGAAAAAACCCTTTCTTCAAGACTAACATCACTGCTATAAAGTAAAAGACGAAAAAACCCTTTGCTTTGACCAACACAACCATAAAATAAAATAATTTAAAAATATTTATAATAAAAATGATACATTTAAAATAAAAAATAATTTTTTTAAAATTTTTAATATTTAAAATATTAAAAAATACAACACATAAATGTATGAAATATAATGCACATTAAAATAAATAAAAAATATTTAAAATATAAAATATTTACCCTAAAAAAAAAAATTCGAAAGATTTCAAAACTTATAACCAAATAAATTTTTTCTTTTCAAAACTCATTACTCAAAATACAACTCCACACTCAAATCATGATTCCAAAAATAATTTTTTTTATAAACATGTTTGGTTTTCTTTTATAATCACTATTCCAATTAGAAATTTTCAAAAACCTTTTCAAAACTCATAGAGTTTTAACCAAATACAGAGTTTTGAAAATAGTGTGGAGTTTCGAGTTATGTGTTTGGTTATGAGGTTTGAAAATAATTTTGAATTGAGTTTTATGGTTGTGTTGGTCAATTAAAAAATTATTTTCAAAACTCATAACAAACACAAACTTTAAAAAAATACAAACTTATGTTAAATATATTTTTTAAATATTAAAATTTTTAAATTTATTTTATTTTATTTTATTTTATTTTATAAATATATTTTTAAATATTTTAATTTTTTTATGTGTTTTGTTATGATTTGAGTGTAGAGATTTGAAAATAGTGTGGAATTTCGAGTTATGTGTTTGGGTATAATGTTTGAAAATAATTTTTGAATTGAGTTTTATGGTTGTGTTGGTCAATTCAAAAATTATTTTCAAAACTCATAACCAAACACAAACTTAAAAAAATACAAACTAAAATATTTAAATAAAAAATATATATTTAAAATAAAAAAGTAAAATTTAGTGTTTACATTGGGCACTTTAGTGTTTACATTATAGGCATTACAGGCACTTGAGGGCATTATAGGTATTTTAGTGTTTACATTTGATGACATCAGCAGGGTCGATTAGGTGTATAAACGGCGGTCAAATTTGGGAGAATCTTGACATTATCAGATAAAGTAAGGGAGATTACTGTAATTATTCAAACCACAGGGGAGGTCCCTGTATTTGTTAGAAACCTCAGGGGAGGTAAATGTAATTTACCCAAAAACTTTTTAATGTATTTTTCTCAAACGTGACAACGTGGCGGATATGATATGACACTCCAACATGGCGGGGATGATATGACACTCTAAAAAAATTAAAGACTTTTTAATCCAAATGTAACACTCTAACGTGACGGGTATAATGTGACACTAAAAAAACTCTTTAGTGTACTATTTCAAATGTGACACTCCAATATGACGGATAAATGAGTCATTATACATTCAAAATGACTAAATGGATCACAAGAAAAAAAATATGAAACTTATTGATCAATCTCCCTCAAATTTTGTGGCTCAAAAGTGGCTCAAATGGCCAAAACGACATTGTTTTGAGTACAGAACAACATAAAAATGGCCAAAACGACGTCGTTGAGCCACTTTTGAGCCATAAAATTTGAACTACGAGACATTTTCCTATTTTTTTTTGTAATGCAAAAAGAGTGGCTGTTGCCAAGAGAATAGAAAGACAACTCACCATGCCTACCCATATTCATACATATATACAAGCTTTAACGTTTTCTTCGCCTATACACTTCCAAAAAAAAAAAAATCTGAATATCTATTCCTTACTCATTATTTTTTCTAAAATAAGTAAATTTTCATAATATATTTTCAACTTACTATTCTCAGCCATCCAAGAAATAAGAATTTTTTTTGTTTTTTAATATTTTATTATTATCATTGTTTTTTGTGTTTCAAAAAATGTTTAAGAACATCCTCATTCTTTTTTTGTATGTACAATTTTTATTTTATTTTTTTGGAAAAGTTTGGAATACTAATGTTTTGGAAACAATTTGAAAATTGAAAAACAGTTTACCTTCATTTTAAAGAAATATAGAAAGAAAAAAAATTGAAAACACAATGAATAAAAAAAAATTATTCCCTTTTTTGTTTTCTTTTTCTGACTTCTCTATTAACCTGTTAAATCAATATGCAAAAAAAACAAAGAACTTTTCTTTTGAAGAACACAATGTCGTAAAAACATTTTTTTAATATATATTTAAAATGTACACAAAAAAATTATATAAAAAAAATATATTTATAATCAGAATGATAAGCTATATAATTTAAATTCAAGTTTGTACTGTAAAATCCACATCTATCTGTGATATGTATAAAGCATCTAACATATACGTGCACAAAATCTGTAAACGAAGAAAATAAAAAAAAATACTCACGAAGATAATATACACAAAATTTGTACAATTATTTTTATTTTTTTCAATCAACGAAATGAAGAAAATGAAAATGGATTTTTATTTTTTGCAATGAACGTAATGAAGAAATAAGAACTATTAAAGAATTACAGAATTTAAATTTTGAAATTACTATAAGTCGATCGATTCTATAAAAATTAATTTGGGGAATAATCTAGTTACAAGTATGTGCATGCATACACATAAAGTAGCCAATAAATTTTCGACTCAATTAGTTTATTCAGTATGGACTCTGGATAATTTGAAACTTAAAAAGATAATTCTAAATGAGGAATTTTATATATTTTTATTATTTTTTTGCAAAGTATATTATTTAAAATTTAATTTTTTTTTATATTTAGGGGCTTATTGATTTTTAAGACATAGTTTGGAGGTAAAATAAAATTCCAAATTAAATTTAGTGCTAAGTCAGCAAATTTCGTTTGATTGTAAATGAAAATAGACGACGAGAAGTAAATTGGACACCAAAATACATCATCCCATCGTTCAAAAAAAAAAAAATACATCATCCCAAATCAAACCACGCCTAATTCACCCCAACAACATCTCGTTTCGTTCATCGTATTTGTAAGAAACTCTCTCGTCTCCCTCTGGCTCCTCCTCCTCCTCCTCAACTTGTCGGTTGCCGCCACCGCCGTCGCTAGCCTCGTCGGTCGCCGTCGCTAGCCTCGTCCTTCGCCGTCGATCATCCTCTCAGATTGCCTCCGCTCGCCGATTTGGTAACTGGTAAGTCTCCCTTCTCTTTGCTCTCTTCTTTACTCTCCAGATTTGTTTCTCTTGCTCTTCTATTTACTCTCCTTTTGCTGTCCAGGTTGTGGGCATTTTTTTTAATATTATTTTTTTGATCTTGGAGTGCAATGGCCACAGTTGTTTGTCTGTATTAGTTTAATTTTGACTGACTAATATTATTTTGTGTTAGATTGTGGCTGTTCTTATTAATCTCTCCTGTTGAAATTGTGGAGATTTTAGGTATATAGACATCTCTCAACCACATCGCCCGAAGCAATCTCTCTCTCTCTCTCTCTGCGTTAACATTTGAAGCTGGTTCTCTGTTTTTTACTTTATTTTTCTGTGCTTCTTATCTGTCAATTGTCTGGTTTTTGCCGATCTATTCATATGTTTTTGGTTTATTGATTTATTTCCATGTCTTAGAATCTCTCCATCTATTCCTCAGAAATTCCATATATTTCTATAGGTGAACTTGTATATTAGGGGGAAAAAAGAAAAGAAAAAAAAAAAACTCCAAAAACTAAAAACTAACCGGATGAGTTTTTTTTTTTTCACAGTTCCAGAAATATTAATAAATTTTTTGAATTCTCAAAAAATAATATTTCATCTTTTTCCAAATGCAACACTTTGCCAAACGTTAAGACTTTTGAAGTGCAATGTTATATCTTTGCTATTAGTTCAAAGTTATCAATTCATTCCTCATTCTTTCTTTTAGGTAGTGTTCTGCTGTCACCTTTCTTAAAAAAGGATTTGATTCATGAAACATTATTTGAGAGAGGTAAAATGTCGCAGAGCAACTGTGATCATCGTGATAAATTATTGTTTGATGTTATAGAATTATATATATTTTTTGATTTATTGTCTCAAAATCACATACGATACGTCAACCTATATTTCTTTTTATATTATTTGGTGTATTAAGGAAATGAATCATTATCAAAAATTTTTTGCAATTGAGGTTGTTGCAGCTGGTGAGCATTACAAGATTTCTTTTTGTCCTTTTTCACTCAACTAAAATCAGTAACAGGTTTGTTCTTTTTATTTTTGTGTCATCAGAAAAATAAGAGTCTCGCAGCAGAAGCGGTAAAATGTTGAGCAACATTGATCAAAATTTACCTGAAGATGTTATGAATAAGTTACTCTCAAGGTTGCCCGTGAAATCCCTATTGCGATTCAAATGTGTCTGCAGGTACTGGTACACTCTAATTAAAAATCCTGATCTCATTAGCAAGCACTTTAACCAAGAAAACAATAATGGCCGTCTCCTTGTTCATCATTATATTTCCGACATTGATAGATATGCTATCGCTCTTTTCCCTGATGAAACACTTGCTGGCATACCGCCTTTACATGAAAATCTTGATCATCTACAGATCCCAGAATGTATGGGAGATGTTGTTGGCCCCATTGACGGCATGTTTTTGGTATACACTTGGTATAGTGATGGTGACCGTATGGCTCTGTGGAACCCTGCTATGAGAGAGTTTAGACGCCTCAATGTACTCGAACCAATTTTTCCACCGAATTTTCATGCCGTTGTAAATGTAGTTGGATTTGGGTTGGATCCGTTGACTAGGGATTACAAGATTATTTGGATTCGCGACTTTTATGAAGCGATTGTTGATGAATCAGGTGATGACATAGATTATCCTTATTATGTTGTTGCAATATACACTCTAAGTAAAGATGCATGGAGACATTTTGATCTTCTTACGATACCTATAGGTCGTTCCATCTATAATTCTTTATCTTCCACATGCATAAATGGAGCATATTATTGGCTGTGTACTGTAGTTAATGATGGTAATCGATATGGCATCCTTTCATTTGACATGAGGCTAGAGGAGTTTAGAGAGATAGAGGTGCCTGCTAATACTGAATATATATGGGGGTCTCTTTCATTATACAACGGTTCTATTGGTTTGTTCTTTTCTCAAACTGATTTGACTTTGGAATGTATTATTGATATATGGGTGATGGAGGAGGAAGGGTGTTGGATCAAACTAGTAACAGTAAGACCCTTTCCAGAATTTTCACGTCCGTGTGGGTTTTGGAAGGAGAAGGAGCTTTTGTTTGAAAGTCGGATGAACAATCTGGTGTTGTTCAACCATGAAACTCATGAGATTAGAAATCTTGAAATGTACGGATGTGGCAGTTTTCTTGGGCTTTGGGCTGTTTGTTACAAAGAGAGCTTAGTATCATTGTTCAGACAAAATAACGAGGAGGGAAGGAGGGGCTACCAATTCTCTAATACGTGTTGGCACCATAAATCTGTAATTTTTATTATTATTTATTATTTATAAATTGCAGTACATGTGGCATCCTCCTACTCATTTGGAAGTTATGAGAAGTTATGAAATGTGAAAAGATGATAGAGAATAAAGTGGAGAACATGGAGCATGAAGTGAAGGTTGAAGGAAGTTATGGAAGATCATATAATATGAAATTGGACTAATTAATATTATTTTGTGTTAGATTGTGGCTGATTCTTATTAATCTCTCCTATTGAAATTGTGGAGATTTTAGGTATATAAACATCTCTCAACCACATCGCCCTAAGCAATTTCTCTTGTTCGAGGATCAATCATCTGATTTCGCATTTTAGGTTTCTCTCGTCTCTCTCTCTCTCTCTCTCTGCATTAACATTTTCATCATTTGAAGCTGGTTCTCTGTTTTTTACTTCATTTTTATGTGCTTCTTATCTGTCAATTGTCTGGTATTTACCGATCTATTCATATGTTGAATTTAGAGAGATAGAAGGGCCTGATCATCCTGAACCTAAATGGAGGTTTCTTTCATTGTTCAATGATTCTATTGGTTTGTTCCTTTGTCAAACTGGTGTGATTTTGCATTCTACTATTGATATATGGGTGATAGAGGAGGAAGGGTGTTGGACCAAACTAATAACAACAAATCCCTTTCCAGAAGTTTTTCTTCCACATGGGTTTTGGAAAGAGGAGCTTTTGTTTGACAGTCAGACGAATGAGCTGGTGTTGTACAACCATGAAATCCATGAAATGAGAAATCTTGAAATCTGCGGATGTGGCAATGCTCTTGGCCCAAGGATCCTCTGTCCCTAAAAATTCTTGTCCAAAATCAATGGTTGTAAGTGATTTGAGACAAGGAATAGAGATTTTTGGAGACAGAAGATCCTTGCTAATGCTCTTGGGCTTTGGGCTATTTGTTACAAGGAGAGCTTAGTTTCAGTGTTTGGACAAAATGAAGAGGAGGGGCTACCAATTCTCTACATATTTTGGCAGAGCTAATGAAGGTACATTATCAATAATATTAAAATTTCAAAATTTTTATTTAAAAACTACTCAAGAAACATGCCTTAAATATATATAATTATTTTTGATGAATCATTATTCTTTAAAATAATACTCTTACCATTTATCATTTGGCATTTGTTAAAAATTTAACAAAAAAAAGTATTGAATTCTATTATTTCAATTAATCAATATTAAATTAGACGTTACACGTGTATATAAATTATTTTTAAAAATGACTGTCGGAACCTTTTGTTAGTAGTTTATCCGAGTCGAATAGAGCGAGTTAACTGGGACAGACAGATATTTGAACAGCCCTAAATCCCAGATTGTCAATCCGCCTGCCCCACTCCCTCAATTGAGTTATCAGATTACAAGTATTTTTATAGAATTTATAACTAAATAATTTTTTTCCAAATAAATAAAGAAATGATGAATAAAAAGTAAATTATCATTAAATGGATATACATGGACACCTGATGAAAGTAACACATTGGCCATTTATTAGTCTTGTAACTTTCTGCTAGAATCAATTAGGCCCAACATAGCCCAACCTCTAAGATCTCCAGTCCAGCCGATGTTCAAAGTACACTGCTGTTGCCTTTCTTGTAATTAGGGATGACAATTTACATAATCACATAGAAAAATGAAAAGAAATGGTGACAAATGCTTTATAAATGCATTTGTCCCTAACATTTGTTACTTATCTTTAAAATATTTAATAATTTTATTACCACATACCTTAAAGACACATATCAATAAGTTTTAAAATATTATACATTTTGCAAGAAAATATGTAAAATTTTCTTAACCTATGTAAACAAGAGCTAATATTTATATTTCAGAAATAGATCAATAGTCAGAATTTGCCCAGTTGTTCATATTTTAATTTGATGAACTCCTCTCACGTGTGGAACGATTTAGTGTACATTATTATGATCATATTTTAATATATAGTATATAACATGCGTACATGTTACTACTATCTAGGCCAGCTTTTGCTTCATTGTTCTTGGACATGAAAAGTTGCAATTACTAGATAGTTTGTCCAAAACATGAGAAATTATTCAAGAATTTGTTTTTTCTTGGGGGGTTTTTTTTTTTTAGATTGGAAAGAAGAAAAAAGAACTAAAGAAAAATCAAATTCTTGAGTTGGATAGTTAGGTATGGTGAGCCTATTTTGGGGCATGTTATAAAAATATTAATACAAAAAATTGAGATGGTTGGATATTAGTAGTTATATTTTTATATCAAATTTATCTTTAAAAAATAGACAGAAATATAATTTTAATAATAGACCATTCTTTTTTCTTTTGGTGTATTAAGGAAATGAATCATTATAAATATCTTTTTTGCAATTGGGGTTGTTGCAAGTGGTGAGCATTACAAGATTTCTTTTGGTCCTTTTTTTCTCAACTAAAATCAATAACAAAATTGTTCTTTTTATTTTGTGTCATCAGAAAAAATAAGGCTCTTGCCGCAGAGGCAGTAAAATGTTGAGCAACAGCGATCAAAATTTACCTGAAGATGTTGTGAATGAGATACTCTCAAGGCTGCCCGTGAAATCCCTGTTGCGATTCAAATATGTCTACAGGTATTGGTACACTCTAATTAAAAGCCCTGATTTCATTAGCATGCACTTTAACCAGGAAAATAATAATGGTCGTCTCCTTGTTCAGCATTATATTTCCGACATTGATAGATATGCTATCGCTCTTTTCCCTGATGAAACACTTGCTGACATACCACCTTTGCATGAAAATCTTGATCATCTACAGAGCCCAAAAGATATAGGAAATGTTGTTGGCCCCATTGACTGTAACGCCCTCAAAATAATACATAAAATCCATCATTTTAGACTTGCAATGATATAAGAGGAATCAACACCTTTCTATTCATCAGAGTAGTTCTTACAACAATATTACATGTTAACAACAAAAGCAAATGCCTTAGAGGTTTACAGCTTTCCAAGTCAACACTTAGTTACAAAGAGAAGAGTACTAACTCTATACAAAATAAGCCCTTGGCTTGAAATACATGTAATACAAACAAAATAATCAAAAAGAGCCTTTTACTCCCAGAACCATCCAAGCTATGTCCTTGGAGGTGGCATGCTACCTGTACCTGAAAATGATGTCCCATAAAGGGTGAGCCAACGCCTAGTAGAGATATGCTAAACACAACATGAGCAGTAACTAAGACATTAGCAATTAATAAATGTTTGACTCACATAAGCCAATTCATACACCATTTTCATTGCATGACAACTGTGTCCATGTTTCCTTTCATTTTTCCATTTCTTATCACATTCTCAATTCATGACTGTGGCTCAGAACCTGGCCAACAATTTAATAGTAATTCATATTAAACATTTCCCATTTCACAATAGATAAGCACACTAGCTATATCAACTCCTCGATAGATAGGCATACAAGCTATACCAACATTCCAACAGATAAGCATATGAGCTGTATCCACACTTCAACAGATAAGCATATGAGCTATATCAACACTTCTATAGATAAGCATATGAGCTATATCAACACTTCTATAGATAAGCATATGAGCTATATCAACACTTCTATAGATAAGCATATGAGCTATATCAACACTTCTATAGATAAGCATATGAGCTATATCAACACTTCTATAGATAAGCATATGAGCTATATCAACACTTCTATAGATAAGCATATGAGCTATATCAACACTTCTATAGATAAGCATATGAGCTATATCAACACTTCTATAGATAAGCATATGAGCTATATCAACACTTCTATAGATAAGCATATGAGCTATATCAACACTTCTATAGATAAGCATATGAGCTATATCAACACTTCTATAGATAAGCATATGAGCTATATCAACACTTCTATAGATAAGCATATGAGCTATATCAACACTTCTATAGATAAGCATATGAGCTATATCAACACTTCTATAGATAAGCATATGAGCTATATCAACACTTCTATAGATAAGCATATGAGCTATATCAACACTTCTATAGATAAGCATATGAGCTATATCAACACTTCTATAGATAAGCATATGAGCTATATCAACACTTCTATAGATAAGCATATGAGCTATATCAACACTTCTATAGATAAGCATATGAGCTATATCAACACTTCTATAGATAAGCATATGAGCTATATCAACACTTCTATAGATAAGCATATGAGCTATATCAACACTTCTATAGATAAGCATATGAGCTATATCAACACTTCTATAGATAAGCATATGAGCTATATCAACACTTCTATAGATAAGCATATGAGCTATATCAACACTTCTATAGATAAGCATATGAGCTATATCAACACTTCTATAGATAAGCATATGAGCTATATACTCATACTAGATCAATACCTAGAGAGAAGTTGAGGTTCTAGTGAGAGAAGCTCTCCAATGGTGTTTTTGAAAAGTAAGAGAGAGAAATGAAGTTGAAAAAGTGATCCAAAAAGTTGGATCTCGGAGTGATATACTCATCGCCCCGCTTGAGCGTGGAAACCCCCGCTCGAGCGTCACTCACAGACTCCCGCTCGAGCATCCAAACCGCCGCTTGAGCGCCGGATACACGCTCCCAGAACTTTTGCAGAACCTGGTCCCCGCTCGAGCGTCACACACACAAACTCCCGCTCGAGTGTCCAACGCTGTAGAGGAAAATACTGGGAGATGGATTTTCCCACCCGAGCGCCAAAACCCCCGCTCGAGCGGACAGGCCAAAATCTGGGCAACTACTTTTGGTTTCTAAGCTCAACCAACCTGTTTCAAACCTACCCAACACAACCCAAGACTCAAAGAGTAAAGGATGTAAACAAGATATACACAACAACTAACTCTATGGAACCTAAGTCCGGATACAACAAATAAAGAAAGGGAAGCTGGGATCGCTATAACCTCCCCCCCTTAAAGAATTTCGTCCCCGAAATTAAATACGAGTTTTTAAAAACAAGTTTTCTCCATTCCTAACAATATTACAACATAATGTTAATCAACCCGACCCATTACCGGTCAATTTCATCTCTTTTCAAGAGGCAAATCACAATATATAAAACAACCTGCATTATCAACATGCATTCCTTTGAAATTTGACAATTTCATCACATTTTCCACAATTCCATAACACATGCAACATTAATATCATGCTTGCATTTCCACAACATACTTAACATACACAATGTTAACACAAACTTCCATTTTGAGGAAAGTTCCAAAGCATACTTCCATAAACCAAAACATCTACAATGTTTCACAACTTAAGACATATTTAATGCTCTTAAAGTTCGATAATATTACAAAATTTCAATGCATGATTATACATCAACAAACATGTCCGGATATTTCTCGCGGACCTCCAACTCACGTTCCCAAGTGGCTTCCTCCACTCCGTGATGTTTCCACAAAACCTTTACCAAGGGAATGGTCCTGCCTCGCAAGACTTGATCCCGCCTATCCAAGACCCGAACCGGTCTCTCCTCATACGAGGCATCCTCATCTACCTCCAAATCGGTCCAATCCAACACTTGGGACGAATCCGGCTCGTACTTCCGAAGCATGCTAACATGAAACACGTCATGTACCCCGGACAACTGCGGTGGCAAAGCCAAGTGGTAAGCAACCTCCCCAATCCTCTCAAGGATCTCAAAGGGACCGATAAACCAAGGGGATAACTTTCCACTCTTCCCGAACCTCATCAAACCTCGTCTAGGTGATATTTTCAAGAAAACATGATCACCCGTCTCAAATGCCAAAGGCCTCCCCTCAAACGCCAAAGGCCTCCTCCTACGGTCGACATAACTCTTTTGGCGACTCTGGGCTGTAACAAGCCTCCTACGGATAAGCTCAACTTTCTCCGTCGTCTCTCTAACCAACTCCAGGCCCAACAAAGGTGCATCACCCACCTCGGCCCAACAAACTGGAGACCTACACGATCGGCCATACAAGGCCTCAAACGGTGCCATACCGATACTCGACTGAAAATTGTTGTTGTAGGCAAATTCCACCAATGGTAAGTGCCTCTCCCAGGTCCCACTAAAGTCAAGGACACAACCCCGAAGCATATCCTCCAGGATCTGAATAGTACGCTCGGACTGCCCGTCAGTCTGAGGATGATAAGCCGTACTAAAGGTCAACTTAGTACCCAAGGCACTCTGCAAACTCTGCCATAACCTAGCAGTAAAACGAGGATCTCTATCTGAGACGATCGTCACTGGGACCCCGTGCAACCTCACTATGTCCCGAATATACAAGTCGGTAAGGTGATCTATCGAATCTCTCACGCGCATAGGGATAAAGTGCGCCGACTTAGTCAACTGGTCTACAACCACCCAAATAGCATCACTACCCCGCTGAGTCCTCGGAAGACCCACAACGAAGTCCATAGTGACATGCTCCCACTTCCACTCAGCAATAGGCAAGGGTTGCAACAAACCCACTGGCCTCTGATGCTCGGCCTTCACTTGCTGGCAAGTAAGGCACTTGGACACAAAAACTGCCACATCTCTCTTCATACCCCGCCACCAAAACTGGCGACCCAAATCCCGATACATCTTAGTGCTTCTCGGATGCACCGCAAGACGTGAATGGTAAAACTCTCAGAGTACCTCCTCTCGACAAGACTCCGGCACGAACCAACGGTCTCGGTATCTCACACTCTGGTCGGGATACACAGACAAACCCTTCTCCACATTCCCACTGGAGATCTTCTCTCGGAGGGATTCTACCTCAAGGTCACCTCTCTGTGCCTCTAACACTCTAGCCACAAGTGTAGGCTGTGCAATAACAGAAAACAAGGCCGCAGCCTCAACAGATTCGCCCAAAAGCAAATCAAACTCGCCGAGTGCACCCAACATCTCCCATTCCCGGATGGCTATACAAGCTACATCACTAATGGATTTCCTACTAAGGGCATCGGCCACAACATTGGCCTTTCCCGGGTGATAGTGCAACTCAAAATCATAGTCCTCAATGAACTCCATCCACCTTCTCTGCCTCAAATTGAAGTCTCTCTGTGTGAACAGATACTTCAAACTCTTATGGTCCGAGAACACCTCGAACCTCTCACCATAAAGGTAGTGCCTCCAAATCTTCAAGGCAAAGATCACTACCGCTAACTCTAGGTCATGTGTAGGGTAATTCTTCTTGTGTATTTTCAACTGACGTGAGCCATAAGCTAACACTTTCCCCTCTTGCATCAACACACAACCCAAGCCCTCTCGTGAGGCATCACAGTAAACCGCATAACCCAAACCTCTCTCTCCGGAATAATCAAAACCGGAGCAGTGGTTAATCTAACTTTCAACTCCTGGAACGACTTTTCACAAGTCTCACTCCATACAAACTTGACCCCTTTCCGCGTCAATCTAGTCAACGGCGAAGCTAGCCTGGAGAAATCCTTCACAAACCGGCGATAATACCCAGCTAATCCCAGAAAACTGCGGATCTCAAAAATGCTCTTAGGCTGTGTCCAATCTTGCACTGCCTCAGTCTTGGATGTATTAACAGACACCCCTTCCCCAGAAACCACATGGCCTAAGAACTTGACTTCTCCTAGCCAGAACTCACATTTTCCAAATTTGGCATACAGCTTATGGGCTCTAAGCAATTCAAGCACCACTCTCAAGTGTTCTTCGTGCTCCTCCTCAGATGGCGAATAGATAAGAATGTCGTTCACGAAGACGACCGCAAAGCAATCCAAGAATTCCTGGAAGATCCGGTTCATCAAGTTCATAAAGACTGCCGGTGCATTGGTAAGCCCAAATGGCATTACTAGAAACTCATAATGGCCATACCGCATACGGAATGCCGTCTTCGGAATATCCTCCTCCCTGACCCTCAACTGGTGGTAACCTGATCTCAAATCTATCTTAGAGAAACAACAGAAACCCTTCAATTGGTCAAACAGATCATCTATACGGGGCATAGGGTACTTATTCTTAACCGTAGCCCGATTCAACTTTCGGTAGTCGATACAAAGTCTCAAGGCGCCATCTTTCTTTTTAGCAAAGAGGGCCGGTGCTCCCCACGGCGAAACACTAGGGCGTACAAATCCCTTATCTAGCAATTCCTGGAGCTGAATCTTCAACTCACTCAACTCGGCTGGGGCAAAACGATAAGGTGCCATAGAAATCGGCGCCGTGCCGGGCACTAAATCAATAGAGAACTCTATCTCTCGGTGAGGTGGCAAATTAACGAGATCCTCGGGAAAAACATCCGAATACTCACAAACCACCCTCGGCAATACAATCTGGGTCTCATCACACTCACCACTCATAAAGCTAGCAAGTAGACCACTAAGCTCACTCCGCCCTCACGGATTATAAACCGGTGGCAACACACTACCAACCCGATCCCCCAAGAAATGGAAACACTCCCCACTCAAGGTACATACCGTGACCCTCTGGCGGTAGCAATCAATAACTGTCCGGTATGACGATAGCCAATCCATACCCAAAATAACATCAAAACCCTTCATGGGCATAACTACAAAAGGAAACGGAAGCCTACGATCGGTGACCTCTATATCACAACCTCTACATCCGTGTTTCAAAATCAATTCACCCCCAGTACGTGATACAACACATATAGGAGATGCTAATAGTGCCAACTCCAACTCCAACACAGATGCAAATGCAGCAGATACAAAAAAATGAGATGCACCCATATCAATCAACACTCTAGCAACCGAGTTGCAAAACAGAAAGGTACCTCTGACCACTGATGGAGCCGGTACTAGGTCCTGCGCGGTAACAGCATACACGCGCCCTGTAGGCCCCTGATCCACCTGCTCACCTCTAGGAGCAAAAGACTGTTGCACAGACTGGGATGACAAAGCTCCCGGATTGGCCCTCGAGGCCTGCACAGACTGAACTGGCTGATAACTCTGCGTCTGCCTAGAACCAGACGCTCCTAAAGTGGCACTCAACTGTGGGCAGAACCTCTTTAGGTGCTTAGGTTGACCACACTGATAGCAAGACAAAGGCTGGCCCCTGCCCTGACGCTGGACCTGAGGTCTAGCTGAAGAAGAAGTAGCTCGCTGACCCCCTCCCTTCTGCGGGTAAACCGAAGACTTGTGACCCAATTGGCCACATGTAAAACAAGTCAAGCCTCCTTGATTACCTCTCCCGGAGCCTGCACTCTGCATTGGAAAGGTCGATCTAGCCAAACCACCCTGAGACTGCTGAGGGTTAAAACCCCTCTGTCTCCTGCCATCACCCTGACTATCTTGGCTCCTTTTGGAGCCTCTATGCTTCTCATCATCCTCCTCCTGCATCATAAGCTCCATATGAGCTGCAGCATCCACTAAACGTCTATACTCTCAAATGAAAGATCCTTCAACCCTCAGCTTGAGTCCACGCCTTAACTTCCGCTCAAACTCACAGCAACGGCGTTCCTCAGACGCCACAAGCTCAGGTGCAAACCTGGACAAACTGGTAAATGTAGCCTCAAACTCGGCCACTGACAAGCCCTGCTGTTTAAGCTAGCAGAACTGTTCCTTCAGCTTCTCCCTAGCAGCTGAAGACAAGAACTTCTCCTGGAAGGCATCTACAAAAGGCCCCCACGTACCACCAACACGGCCTTTCTCGTACTTCCACCATTGACCCGCATCTCCCTTAAGCTGGAAGGATGCCAAGGTCACCTTCAATGCTCTGTCCTCGATGCCAAGCATCTTGAACGTCTTACTCATCTGCTCCAACCACTCGTCAGCCTTAAGTGGCTCTTTCGGGTCCCCAACAAACTCGTCCGGGTTAGACCGGAAAAACTCCCTCTTCAAGAAAGAAGTCCCTACCTCAGCAACTTGATTCTCAGTTCTAAGAATACCCAAAGCTCCTGCTATCTCTCAGGCCAAGGCACTCATGGCCTGTTGACCCACTGGCTTGGCCACATTGGCCTGGCCAACTCCCTCTTGCTGTTCCGGAATCTCATCCGGTAGAGGCACCTCCTGCCTCCTAGGCCTACCACGCTTACCTCCCCATCCTCGTCCTGACATCCTAATAAAGGTAACGAAGACGTTAGCACATTCATAAATGTGCCGAAACTAAACACTCGTGTCCTAATGCATGGACAACTGTAATTCACTCCACGTAAGCACATAAACACATAAACACTTACGAATTTCATTCCCGGATAATGATAGTCTCGAGGCGTTACTAGAGTTTCGGTTAGAAACAACATTGATCAAGTGCTTTTCCAACAAGACTCACAGAAACCCAAGGATCTAATCAACATCCTAGAAATTAAATCCCATACCCAAATAGTCACATAAGCATGTTATCACATAAGCACATAACATTACATCTAAATCTCTAACCAAGCGAGACAAACCCATTGTGATACTAATCACTTCCCACGTACCCAAAGTATTCGAACCCGATACGCTCTGATACCAAGTTGTAACGCCCTCAAAATAATACATAAAACCCATCATTTTAGACTTGCAATGATATAAAAGGAATCAACACCTTTCTATTCATCAGAGTAGTTCTTACAACAGTATTACATGTTAACAACAAAAGCAAATGCCCTAGAGGCTTACAGCTTTCCAAGTCAACACATGGTTACAAAGAGAAGAGTACTAACTCTATACAAAATAAGCCATTGGCTTGAAATACATGTAATACAAACAAAATAATCAAAAAGAGCCTTCTACTCCCAGAATCATCCAAGCTATGTCCTTGGAGATGGCATGCTACCTGTACCTGAAAATGATGTTCCATAAAGGGTGAGCCAACGCCCAGTAGAGATATGATAAACACAACATGAGCAGTAACTAAGACATTAGCAATTGATAAATGTTTGACTCACATAAGCCAATTCATACACCATTTTCATTGCATGACAATTGTGTCCATGTTTCCTTTCATTTTTCCATTTCTTATCACATTCTCAATCATGACTATGGCTCAGAACCTGGCCAACAATTTAATAGTAATTCATACTAAACATTTCCCATTTCACAATAGATAAGCACACTAGCTATATCAACTCCTCGATAGATAGGCATACAAGCTATACCAACATTCCAATAGATAAGCATAAGAGTTGTATCCACACTTCAACAGATAAGTATATGAGCTATATCAACACTTCTATAGATAAACATATGAGCTATATCAACACATTAGCTGACAAGCATATGAGCTGTGTCAACGGAGTCCATCCCCTATCTTCTCCCATACAGTATCCGGTTTAGAGGCCCATCCCCCATCTTCCCCTAAACCGTGGAGTACATCCCCTATCTCCTCCCATACACACAACGTATATACATATAGGTCATATGCATAATCAATCAATACATAAAGTTAATGTATTCTGTCAACCGTCATACTCTATGACACATCCAATTGATTAGTTTTAGTTTGCCTAATCATCATGCATTGTCTACAACAATCAAGAGTACCCTCCACCGGTAGCCCAAAGCAATTATTTCTAAACAGATAAATAATGCATCAACAGATAATTTATCCATATTTCCAAAAGTGAGCGATTAACAAATCCAACTTCACTATTCCATCTCATAATGAACCAATTTCATTATATTCAACTTAATTTCACAAATCCATAACTTTTCCAAATTAATTATACCAATTAATTTATATACAAATTAGGGCTTTCTTCCCATTTTCTCAATATTAACCCAATGGTTCAAATATCAACAACCAACAACAATAACTTCATTTTGAAACCCAAATTACACATTTAAGAATCAAAATAACAAAACCCTCTTTCATAACTTTTGAAACCCTAAGTCCCAAAACCAAACCATCTAAACAACATGCTCAAAATCTAGGTCAAAACCCATAAGAGTGAGTAGGAATCCCTACCTCAAATTCGGAGCTCAAAGAAAGAAGATGACGAAACTCAAAGTGCTCGAAAACTCAATATGCTCGGATCAAAACGTAGCCCTCGACGATCAACACAACTTTTGTAAAGGCCCAAGGTAAGGAAATCACTCATACTAGATCAATACCTAGAGAGAAGTTGAGGTTCTAGTGAGAGAAGCTCTCCAATGGTGTTTTTGAAAAGTAAGAGAGAGAAATGGAGTTGAAAAAGTGATCCAAAAAGTCAGATCACGGAGTGATATACTCGTCGCCCCGCTCGAGCGTGGAAACCCCCGCTCGAGCGTCACTCACAGACTCCCGCTCGAGCATCCAAGCCGCAGCTCGAGCGCTGGATACACGCTCCCAGAACTTTTGCAGAACCAGGTCCCCGCTTGAGCGTCACACACACAAACTCCCGCTCGAGCGTCAAAACGTCCGCTCGAGCGTCCAACACTGCAGAGGAAAATACTGGGAGATGGATTTTCCCGCTCGAGCGCCAAAACCCCCGCTCGAGCGGACAGGCCAAAATCTGGGCAACTACTTTTGGTTTCTAAGCTCAACCAACCTGTTTCAAACCTGCCCAACACAACACAAGACTCAAATACAAAGAGTAAAGGATGTAAACAAGATATACACAACAACCAACTCCACGAAACCTAAGTCCGGATACAACAAATAAAGAAAGGGAAGCCGGGATCGCTATATTGACGACATATTTTTGTTGCAAATTCCTGGGTATTATAGCAACAATGACCGTATGGCTTTGTGGAACCCTGCTATGAGAGAGTTCAACCGCTTCCATGTACTTGAACCTATCTTTCCCTTGAATTTTCATGCCCTTACAAGTGTGGTTAGATTTGGGTTGGACCCATTGACTAGGGATTACAAGATTATTTGGATTCGCAACTTTGTTAAAAGGATTGGTGATGAAACATATGATATAGACTATCCTTATCATGTTGCTGCAATATACACTCTAAGTAAAGAATTGTGGAGACATTTCGATCTTCTTACAATACCTAAAGACTGTAATATCTATAATTCTTTGTGTGCTACATGCATAAATAAAGCATATTATTGGTTGTTTGGTTTGGATTATAGTGAACATAGGATCCTTTCATTTCACATGCGGCTGGAGGAATTTAGAGAGAGAGAAGAGCCTGATCATCCTGAACCTCAATGGGGGTTTCTTTCATTGTACAGTGATTCTATTGGTCTGTTCCTTTGTCAAACTGGTGTGATTTTGCAATCTATTATTGATATATAGGTGATGGAGGATGAAGGGTGTTGGACCAAACTAATAACAGTAAATCCCTTTCCAGAAGTTTTTCTTCCGCGTGAGTTTTAGAAGGAGGAGCTTTTGTTTGAAAGTTAGACGAATGAGTTAGTGTTGTATAACCATGAAACCTATGAGATGAGAAATCTTGAGTTCTACGGATGTGGCAATGCTCTTGGGCTTTGGGCTATATGTTACAAGGAGATCTTAGTTTCAGTGTTTGGACAAAATGATGAAGAGGGGCTACCAATTCTCTAATGTGGTTCATGACTTCTTTATTGTTGGTTGCTGCACGAGCTTAGCATCTCCAACGCATGGGGCAAATGGAGAGAATTAGGCATTTTGCCTATTGAAGTTGCATTTCTAGGGTTCCAACGCATGAGGCAATGGTGAGGCATTTTGCCCATTCTCGTTTTGGTTCTCCACAGGTAGCCAGCCTCCATTGCTAGGCAAAGTGTGTTCTTGCCAACTCAGGTGACTCTCTTTCTCTTTTCTTTCTCTTTCTCCCTTTCCCGTTCTTCCCCATTAACGATCTCTCTCAACCCACCTCCTGCACTACGAAACCCTTCCCCTTCTGTTTGATCTCGTTAAGCTTAGTTTACTTCTTGTGATTCAGGAAGATTCAAGAGGTCTGAACATTGGATTTCAAGGTCAGAACTCTTTGAACCCTAAATTAATACATTTGCTTCACTTTGATTTCTTTCTTTGTTTCCTGGTATGTTTGTCATCAATTTATTCGACTCAATGAGGTTCCTCTTAATGTTTATAATAGTTTTCGTTTAGAAATTAGTTAAGTTAGTTTGATTGGTTAGCTAAAATGAAGAGTATGATTGGAGTGCACACTAGTTAAACTAGTTAGGCAAAATAAAGAAGGTAGTTTTCTGTGTACTTTGAGGAGGCATTTAGAGAGTATGGTTGGAGATGCTCTAGGGTCTAGGAATCCAAATCTCGAATAACTTATTTATTCTTGTCTTGATTGTCTATCTTCGGACTCACTCTGTTTTACTATGGGTATGCTTTCTCAGTAGTTTATTCTCTGTTTTGAAAAATACTACTTTTTTATGGATGCTGAAATTAATAATTTTTGTAATAACTCGGATTTATTTATTTTTAAATCATTACATAATTTAATTGAATGGTTGTCGCACCCCGTGATTGGTGATATTTGTTTTATATGAAAAGATCATTTGTAAATGGGTTTATGATAATTGAAAAACAGTTCTTTATTTGTTACACAAGTTCGGGGTGAAATTTGTGTCTCTCGAGTTGAAGACCTTGCTTTTGTAAAATTTTAAAAATAGTAGTATAGCTCTAACACTTACGAAAATTTTATGAAGTGTTTACGCATGAGTATTTATTTTCTAAAAATTTAAGAATTGAACAGTGTTAAGTTTAATGTACAGTAGAATTTTTGTGTTGTTATTTGATATTAAAATCATGACTTGAGGTAAAACTTATTTGGTTTAGTTTTGTATATATTTGGGGAATGTTTAGTTAGTTCATGGGTGGAAATTTAATTCAAGAGCCATAATTTAGAATCAATTTAATTTGGGTTCATGTAATACATGTTTAATTGTTTGGTTCTTTTTAATTATATGAATGGAAAGTACCACTTCGAGAGTTGTTATTATTTGTTATATTGTATTATAAATGTTTGAAATGTGAATTTATGGTGTGTTTTATCAAACGGAAAATATATTTTGTGATGAGACAAATTATATTATTTTATGTTACAAAATATTAAAATGTTGTTAAAATAATTTTAATTGATGTATATATATAGATATATGTATAAATTAAAAAAAAAAAAAGAAAAGGAAGAGGCAACCCACGTGGGGCTGCCCCCACCCCATTTCCTTTTTACCTTTTCTTTCCTCCTTCTGCTTCATTTTCTTTTCCTTTGCCAGAGAGTTGGTTCCGTCTCTCTCTCTCTCTCCAATTTCCACCATTGTTGCTCAAGCTTTGAGCTTAGAGTGGAAGTCCTTAGAGCGAAATTTTGCACAATCTTTGTAAATGGAAGTTGGAGAGCCCACTGCACTCTTCACACCGGTAGTCTTGGATTCTTGATCCGGCAAGCTTGCATTTCAGATTTGTTTTTCTTCATATTTTGAGGCAGGGATCTCTTTGATTCTTTTCAATATATCACTATAGATGGACATGTGGTATTTTTTATGGCATGAAAAACATGAGTTTACAAGTGATTTTTTTTGAAATACATGTAGATGAGATTTAGGGTTTTGAATCAAATAGTTTAATCTTATATTTTGTTGTTGATTATGGAAATTTAAGCTAATAGAACATGTTTATGATGGTTGAAATAAAAAGCCATAATTTTTAATTTAATGTTTATGAGAATGAAAAGAAAAGATGGTATTTTTTTTTTTATATAAATATTGAGTCATGTTGATTTTTTTGTGAATAAGAAATGTTAAATGGGAAGAGAAGGAAATTTAAATGGTTGATCTTGTGATGTCTTGGTTAATATGATGAATGGATGCTATTAAAAGTTAGTTATGAAGTTTAAAATGAAAAACCCTAATTTTTATTTGATGGTTATGTAATATGAAAAAGGGTTAATGTTTATGAATGGTTGAGCTAGGTATTGTCATTGGTAAATTGAAAAATTTGATAGTTAAAAAGTAATTAATAGATGATTGTAATAATTATTGTGAACTAGAAATGGAAAGTAGAGTGAGAATGAAGTAAATGATTATCATGAAATTGGTCTATGTTGTAAGTATTGGTGATCAAAAGTAGTGGAATCAATTGTGGACATTACGAGATGGTATAATTTTTAATCTAACTCTAGACAACGATGGTAATATTGAGGTATGGAAATGTTATGAGAATCACACTATCTTGTTTATAAGAATTTATATTATTACTATTAAATGCTTAGAGGTTTTGTCCTTGGCCATCGGTGAAGGATGGTATTACTTGTTGTAGAATTGACGTGAAATAGGTTGATATGAAACCTTATGTGTTGTTGAATAACTGCATAATTACATAATTATATGTGAATGAATGGAAGGAAATTGAGATGCACGTGTTATGGAATGTGGTTGTGCTATTTAGAGGTAACGCGATCCTTTCGACTAGCAACCGGTAAAGCGGGCTGATGTGCTATATAGAGGTAATGCATTCCTTCCAATTAGCACCCGCTAAAACAGTTTGTGCTATGTAAAGGTAATGCGTTCCTTCCAGTTAGCATCCGGTAAAGCAGGCTATGCTATGTAAAGGTAATGCGTTCCTTCCGACTAGCAACCGGTAAAGCAGGCAGACGTGGGTCTTGGCGAGACCACGATGGTAATGTGGGGCTTGGCGAGACCTTAAGTTGTTTATTTTATTACGAAATTTTATTGCTAATGTGTGTATATTTGTAGAGATTATTGTTGACGAAAATATGTATTGAGAATATAGTTGAAGTTGTGTTATGAGGTGAATCGATTCTATTGAGAATATAATTGTTATGTTTATTAGTGTTGTTTGATGTAAATGAGTAGCACGAGAGTATAAAGGATTAATTGTGGATTGATTTTGAAAATAAACAACGTGATGAAATCATTTGGATTATAAAAGATGAGTCATAGAGTTGCCGAAATGGTTATTGTGTGTGATATTCGAGATGTGACTTCGGTTTGGAAATCTTTTGAATTGAAAATAATGAGTTACGAAGGTCTGAAAAATGGATTTTTCTTGAAATGATAAAGAATGATTCTTTTGAGAAAAGTATACGTATGTATGTATATTTTGGATATGCAAAACAACACTATCTATGTATATTTATTGAGCTAAAGCATTCATGATCATATATATCTATATTTTACTATTGTTTAGAATCACTGGGATCTCTACTGGACATTAGTGTTCATCCCACGTTGTTAACTATTTTTCAAGTGAGAAGTTTGGAATATTGTTCAAGACCATAGAGTCTCCTTATTTGTTGACCACGGGGTCTATTACTTGTAGGCGGAATGCCATCTTATTGTAATAAGGGTTGATCCCTTTTTATTTATTTGTTTTGTTTTATTTTCTTCTATGTAAGCCTAAGGGCACATGCTATAAACTATTGTAATTGAACAGTTCATCACCATGTATACGAGAGAGAACATTTATTGCTTAGCTATTTATTCTTGCTTCTGCTTTTATTATTATGGAAATCGACTATAATCAGGGATTGGATAATGATATTTGAGTGATAAAAATCTGGGGTGTTACATATAATCATCAAAATAATTGTAACGTCATTTTTTTTTTTAATTTCCAAGAAGTATAGAATAAAGATAAAAAAAATAAATAGACACAAAACTCATACACATTTTTCTTTCTAGATACGTAATGAGTGCTTGAGGTTCAACTTGTGTAGTAGAATATATCCTTACAGTAAATGTGAATCACAAATTAATTTTTTCAGTTAGTTTATGTGTACCAGTGAACAAATGACTTCTTGTTTGGGGAATAGAACCATTACAATCTAGCTTACTGGGATAACCTCAATAGAGCGCTTGGCATGGAAGGATTGAAGACAGCACTAGTGGATTGAGCTTTTTGGTGTATAGGATTACTCAAAAAAATAAAAAAAAAAAAAAAAACGGCCGAACATCCGGGAGGACGACCGGTTAGTCCAAATTTTTCCGCCGTGGAAAGAGTTTTCAAAAGTGAATGTGGAATTAATTTTTGAAAACTATAACCAAATACCACGTGCAAATCAAGAGGTATAATTATATTTTCAAAGCTTTTCCAAACCGAGCCTTAGATTCACAATTTAGAAATTAAATTCTTACCTAAAGTCTTCAATTAGTTAGATATTAGCACAATCTTGAAGAATTCAAGCCAAAGCCTTCAATTTCTCTTCAATTCCTACACTTTCTCACTCTAAAAGTGAACTCACTCTCTCTCTAGAATACAATCTTAGATTTTTGCTCTCAACAATGGGCAAAGATGAGCTCAAATGAGCTTAAGGGTCACGTTTATATAATTGTAGTGGCTTAATACAATAATTAGAACATTTGGCCAACCAAACACAACTTAATTAAGTAAACTGAATCAGTTTTTAATAAAATTTGTCATATGATTCTAAAAATTCCGAATAACATATTGATGTAACCAATTTTGGTTTCGGAGGCCAATAAGGCTTTCAATTTTCAAATCAAAGCAGAATTCCAGATAGATAGTTCTACGAGTAACAGATAAAAAGCCAAATAACATACAAAATATGTAACGCCCTCAAAATTAACCCATTATATATATTATTGACATGCATTAATTAAAGAAAACACTTTATTAATTCATTATAATATTCATCAGAGTTTTACTAAACAAAAGCTTTACATGTAACATCAAATTAAATGCCCTACAGGCTTACATCTTTCCAAGCCAACACTTGGACACAAAAGTATGAGTTCTAACTCAAATACAAATAAAGCCCTAGGCTTGAGTGTTTACATGTACTAACAATAAAAGAAAACAATAACTAGAAATAGTCTTCAAAGTCCAAGTCCTTCCAACCTAAGTCCTTGGAGGTAGCTTATCACCTGAACCTGAAAATGATGTTCCCATAAAGGGTGAGCCACAGCCCAGTAGAAATATACTAAACCACATATAAGCAATGAATAAAGCAATAGCATTCAACAGATGGTTAACCAAGATAATCAATTATTCCATTTCACAGTCTCATGACACTATTGTCTAAGATACGTTTTACTTTCCAACTTTATCAACATGGCTCAGAACCTGGCCAAACTTACAATAGTGAATTATATATATATCATAATCACATCCTTCCAATATCAACAAACAAATGAGACTCAAGCTCAAATCAAAACACTTCATACTTCCAGATTGATACACATTTTAGTGCTGTATCAATAAAAACACTTCTATATAAATAAGCACACATAAAAGTGATGCTAATGGAGTCCATCCCCTATCTCCTCCCAAACAAAATCCGGTTTAGAGGTCCATCCCCTATCTTCCCCTAAACCGTGGAGTACATCCCCTATCTCCTCCCACACAAAACAATGTATGCAATGCAATGCTCAATCAATACACGTATTTTCTGTATCAATGCAATAATCAAAATTAATGATCTAACCAATGTGATTAGTTTCAGTTATTCCTAATCCACATGCAATGTCTACAACAATCACGACCATCCTCCACCGATAGCCCAAAACAGTTATTTCTAAGCTGGAAATAAACATATCAACAATTCAATGGGCGAGTGATTTACATTATCCAACTACACCATTTAATCAATAAATTCCCCAATTTCATGAATTTAACCAAATTCCCCAATTCCCTTAAATTAATTATACAAATTAATTGATTAGTACAACTAGGGTTTTTCCCAAAATTACCAAAGTACCCCCAACATATCAAAATACTAAAACTTAGAACAAAGCTTATAAGATGGAGTAGGAAATCCCTACCTCGAAGAAATAGCCCAAAAAGAGAAGATGGAGATGAAGACCCAAACTCCAAAGTGCGCCAAACTACCAACAATTCAGATTAAATGGAAGCCCTCGACCCACTCTATCTTTTTAATAAAGGATCTAAGGTAGAAACTCACTCTAAGTAGATCAATCCTAAGAGAGAAGGTGTGTAGAGGGAGAGAAAACTCGTAACTAGGGTTTTGGAATATGAAAGTGCAAGAAAAATAGATCTGAAACACGCTGCTGCCTATTTAAACCTGACAGGCTCGCTCGAGCGAAGACTTGGTCGCTCGAGCTACCAGACACAGAAAAACTACGCTCGAGCCAAGGAAGCCTTGCTCGAGCCAACAACCCACAAGCTCGCTCGAGCGAAAGAAATCTAGCTCGAGCGAAGGACTCAAACTCTCAGGTCTGTAACCAGACACACGCTCGAGCGAAGGAACTATCGCTCGAGCGAAGAACGAACTAACTCGCTCAAGCGAAGAAAAGCTCGCTCGAGCCAAGAATGCAAAGCTACTGGTCCAGACCAGACGCAAACTCTCGCTCGAGCTACCAAACCCTGGCTCGAGCGAAGAACCAAAACAACATCTCGCTCGAGCGACAAACTCCTCGCTCGAGCGAAGATCCAAAATTCTGGACAGCAACACTTGATTTTAAAACCCAACCAACCTGAAACAAACCTACCCAACACATCCTAACTCCAAATGAGAAAATAAGGGACAACAACAACAATTAAACAATGACAGAATCTATGGAACCTAAGTCCGGATACTATAATCAAATGGGAAAAGACCGGGGTCGCTATAAAATACACGATAAACATATAATTTATTTTAATCACTTAATTAACATCGTTAATTATGGATTACTAATTAATTACGGATCGGGGTTGTTACAGCTAACAAGTACCCGCTAGGCATTGTTCAATTTTGAAAAGTGTGTAAAAAGTATCTTAAAATATATATAAAAATGTTAAAGGTGTATTAATTTCAATAAAAGTGCATTAAATTTAGCAAAAAATGACTCGTATTTTTAATTCTTTTGTTTTTTAGTTGTGTCTTAGGGACACTTGTTTGCAAGACACATCAATCAGTCCTTCTACGGCAGAGGGTTGCCCGTCAAGCAGATCAATCCCTCTGTGAAGTGGTTTAGGAGTTTTTTTTAGGTCTATTTTTAATAATTTGAATTGTTTATATTATATGATTTGTCAAGTATATTATTCATTAAAAAAAATAAGTTAATCATACATTCTTAACCGCAAAATTAGGTTCCAATTATTTTTTAAAAATTATCTAAATCATGTTAAGTATTTATTTTTGAAAAAATAAATGTGCTTATGGTATGGAGCTACAAATATTCAATCAATTGAATTTTATTACATGAATGATCTAGTCAATAAAATCTACAATATGAATAATTCAGATAATTAAAAAAGACTCGAAACAATTCCAAGAATCTCAACTCCAGAGATTAATAGGAATCCTAGCTCCAAAAATTAACATATTAAGGCCTCATTTGGAAACATGTTATTTTAGTAATTTTTTTGCTTTTTTACTAAAATATGAGGTAAAAAATAGTATGTTTGGAATGACTTTTTGATTTTTTATGAAAAGATATGTAAAAAGTAGAGACAAAAGTGAATCTTTGACTTTTTTGTATAAGTTATAGGTTTTTTGATTTTTTGAATAACTTTTTGACTTTTAGGCTAAAAGTATTGTTATGCCAAACGAGACCTAAGAAACGTTGTGTCCTTGGGCTTCAAAGCAAAGCACTTATTAGTCTCTTTTGGAAAGTTTGTTATTTTAATATACTATTTTAGTTTTTAACTATTTTAGTAAGTTAAAATTTTTGTATTTAAGAAGATGGTTGTATTTTTTTGTAATTGGATGTGATATTTGTAAAAGAAAAAGTGAAATGATTATGGGTTTGATGTGACATTTTGTCTTATTGATTATTTTAGCCTATTTTGTCTTGTTGTAAATTTTAACTTTAAAAAAGTCCTAAATCTGATTCCCAAACAGGGTTAGTCCTTTCTCTTCTTTTTTTTCTTCTCCTTCTTTTTTTTTTTTTTTTAAGAAATTAGTAAGTTGGATTATAAAAAAAAAAAGGAACGCAATCATTAAATCGATTATCTGAATCTCTAATTCTCTCACTATTCTTAAATTTAGGTGACAATTGGTTTATTTTTCCAAACTCAACTTTGTTTTTAAATTATGATTTGGATCAAAACTGATAATCAAACAAAATTTTAAAATACAACTCAAAATTACTTTCAAAACTCCTCTTTTTTTCCTTTTTATTATTATTAGCCAATCAATCAATCAATCACTTTTTCTCACTCATCTCTCCTTTCACATTCTCACATATTTTATATATCAATCAATCAAATAAAAAAAATTACAAATAATCTCAAACTTATTTTTAAAACTCATAACCAAACAAATTTTTTCTTTTCAAATCATAGTTCAAAAATTTAAAACTTGAAACACAACATTTTACTCAAATCATAATTCTAAAGTTAAACCAAGCCAACCACAAATTTTCTCACTATCCCAATACAATTACATAATGTTCTAGACAAACTACCTCTTCTTCCAGTTCAAAAAATAATAAAAATAAATAAATAAAATAAAACTGCCTCCTCTTCGAGGCTTGAGCTCCCACAATATCCACGTGATAAATTATAAGGAGTAATGATTGAGACTCTCATCTTATAAGATCCTCACAAGACTCTTCTAAATTTGAATCACTCATAATATAAACTCTACATATATATATAAAAGTGAACCCTATACATATATGGAGGATCAAGATTACTTTAGGAATCTGGGAGTCATCCTCAAAAGATCTCAAACATTCTCCAATTGTAAGTGCTTTGATGACGGTTCCATTATAGGCCCATGGATCTAGCCTCGGGACGCATGGAAGTCGTCACAAGATTCACGCTTTGTCGTCTTGCTTCCGGGAAGAATCACGCTTGTTACCAACAATGCTTGCTAATTATTCAGTAATCCCATGATATATGAATACATGATATTTTATAACATTATGATTGGTAAAAAAGATGAGTAGGTAGAATATTGTGTTGTGTGATTAAAAAACATAAGAAATACATTAAATAATAATTAGTTAAAAAATACAAACACGTAATATTTCGAAAATATTAAATAATTTCCCAACACCACACCCAGGGGCGGAGGCAGCATAGGCTGAGGGGGGTCACGTGCCCCTTCAGTTTTGTAAAAAAAATTTTTTTTATTATTTGTCATGTATAAAATGTGTTCTTTTTTTTTTCTTTTCTTAACATGTTCTTTGGCTAATGATTTATTATATTATTCACAACAATTAGTTATTTGATATTGTGAAAACACTATGTGGTATTATCTGTGTAGTAGTTTAAATCAATAGTATAGCGAAAAATATTATAGATTGGATATAATAAACTCATTATTTTCAAATAGTTGACATACCACTTACTGTGATTTGTGATTTTTTATGCTTTGAGCATCACATAAGTAACGTCATATGGTACTCTAAGACTGTTTAATAATTTTCATTCAAAACACATAATTTATAAGCAATGTCATCTCTTTAATATTTTTTTGTCAAACAAAAATTAAATAGATTTTATAATAATTTGTGCTATAAATCAAGTGTTTTTATTTTTTAAAATTAGGAATTTTGATCCATAATTTTTTGTGCTAAAATTACAAACTTACATCATCATCTCACACTGAGCTATTCCACACTATTATAGAATTTTGATTTGTTCTTATTAATAATGAATATGTAATTTTTTATGTTTAAATTTATCTCATAAAATGATTATTATCTTAATGTTGGTCATGAATTTTTTTTAAATAAAAAAATATAATTAATAAGTGCCCCCTCTAACTTAATTTTCTGGCTCCGCCACTGACTACACTACAACAACACCACTCTCACATGGGCTGTTTGTTTGGATTTTTTTGAGCTAATTTATAATTTTTAACTTCTAACTTTGGAAAAGTTATTTTGGACTGTTTGGTTAAATTTATTTCAATTTTTTTTTAATTCTAACAGCTTATTTTAACTCAAAAAAACTAATTCTGAGAAGCAGTTTACCCATTACTTCTGATTATCAGCTTCTGCGGTAGACATGTTAATTTAGGGTTATACTGTTAGATTTTTTTTTTTTTTGAAAATAGAAAAAAAAATCAAATGGATTATAGATTATTGTTATTTTTTATGAAAAATGTAGACAAGTAATGAATAACAAAAAATAAAAATTAATTAAAAAAGTTACTTCATAACTTAATTAACAAATACTACATAACAAATTAAGTATATAATTCAACAGTTACACCAAATAGAATAATAATTTCTGATTAAAGTTATAATATATAGTCTATTAAAGTATAATCTACAATCTATAATCTGTTTTAATAATTCCATCAAAACCTAACTATAGTGAGTGTTGTCATCTCGCTGTTTGGTGTCTGGTGGGTGGTGAAGTGGACCCCACCATTAATGTCACTTGTAGGACACGTTGTGGCTTCTAACGAACTGCGCCACATGCAATATTATTTTTAAATTGCTAGCTCTCTCCGTTACGGGAAATGTTAAGTGTCATGAAGAATTTTCATGAAAATTGTCATGAAAATCATCTGTACCGTTAGATCAGGTATGTGTCTCATGATCCAACGATGCAGATGGTTTTTTATTTTTTAATTATTTTAATTTAGATTAAATTTTTTTTATTTGGGATGGATATTTTAATTTTTTTAATTTTTATAAAAGAAAAAATAAAATAATTATAGTTTAAATATGATATTTTATCTTATTAGTTTATTTTATTTTTTATGACTATTTTAACCTAAGATTAGGATGTCAAACGAAGGCTTAATTGTTGTCTATTATTTTGTTAATTATACTTCATCACGCATTTGCCCCTCATATTTTTTTTGTTCAAACAATTTTTTATCTACAAATTTCATATTTGTAATTGGGCCTCCTGTGATATTTATAGAGGTGAGGATAGTTCAGATTGATTCGAATTAAGAGTAAATTAGGATCAAATCATTACTTATGGTTCTATAAAATTTGAAATCAAACCAAAATCATAAAAATTTTGAAACCAAACCAAACCGAACCAATAAATCACTATTTAGTTCAGTTTGAAATCATGATTTTTAGAAATACTGTCATCATTCACAACACAACCATGAAATATTATTCGCAACTTAATAATTATTTAGAATTAGTTCTACCACTATACAAAAATAAACTTGTAAGAGTGAAATGTTACAACTTATAAATATATATTTGATATTACTGAGATATTTGAATGTTTACGGTAGATAACAAATTATATGTGTATACACTAAACGGTCCAGTTTGGTTCCAAATTGAATCTGTAACTATAAAATCACAGAATGAACCATGAAGTACGGTTCCCTTATTTTAAGAATCAGGACCGAATTATATATTGAGTCGAATCAGTTTGCAATGTTTCAATTTCTTGTTAAGCTCTATTTATCATTTTGATAGGTTTGCTTGAGGATATATAGGGAGGATATAGAACAGATAACTAGTTACCACTAATCTTATATATGAGTAATTTTAATGGTAAAAGTTAAAATTATTTTGTTAAAATTATTTTTTAATTTATTATGATATAAAAAAAAGAGTTAAAATTATAATCACTCTCTTTAGTTTCCATTTTCAGAATTCACTTTTTAAAATTTTTTATTGTTTCAATTTTTTGTATTTTTTTTTGTTTTCACTAAATTTTTTTTAATATTTCAAGAAATTTTTTTTTTAAAAATTTTTTAGACACACCTAACATAAATACACTTAAAAAGTATAATATTTGTGAAAAAAATTCACTAAATACCAAAGATACAAAAAAAAAAACATTTAGTATATTTTTAATATTTTTGTGTATTTATTAATTTTTTAAAATATTTTTTCACAAATATTTTACTCTTTAGATACATCTAAAAAAAGTAAAAAAAAAAAATTGCTTAAAATTTTAAAAATATTCACTAAAAACAAAAAAAATACGGAAAACAAAAAATTTAATTTTCAAAATAATGAATTTAAAAAATTAAAACCAAACACACTGAATATTTTTTTTGGTTATACTATTTTAATAGTGGGTTGTCATTTTAGTACAACTAGTTTTGCAACATCATTATCTATTAATTTTTGTATATTCAATTAAGGCTTTTGGTTTAGTGATTTTATGTAGCATTAGGTTTCGTTTGTCAACTATAGATTTTAGTGAAAAAGTTAAAAAGTTACTATAAGTTGTCACATCACTCTCTCCACTTTTTTACATATCTTTTCATAAAAAATTAAAAAGAATATTAGAATAGCCTGTTCCCAAACGAGACTATTTTGTGGTATGAGATTGTGGATTTAACTCTGATGGAAAGGAGTTTGAATTCTTTGTTGTGTTTATTTTTCTCTAATTATAAGGCTAGCTGGTGATGATTATTGGGCTTGGTGATTGTATGAATATCAAATTCTTGCTTCTTTTTTTTTTTTTAAATTTCTTTTTCTTTAAAGATAAATACATTTTGATTAGTGGTGCAATTTATTTATTTGTAATTATGATTTTTAGTATTGTCAAGTTTTACTAATTTGTAGAATTTTACGTAGTTTATTTATTTATTTTATTTTGAGTTTTTATTTATGAAAATTGTGAACTTTGGCAATGAAAAAAAAAGTAAAATTTTTATTTGGCTCATTGTTGGATAGGAATTTTGTCTTTTGTGTGTGTGTGTAAAATAAAGGATTTGACAAGCCTTTTGACTTGATTTCTCAAACCGATTGATTGAAATAGATCGAAATTGTAGTTTTCGATATGTTTTTCAAAACATACTTATGTGTATTAAAATGTGATCACACAACCAAACTGAATCCTACTTTGAGATTCTAAGAACAAAGTCGAAAAGCACGTGCACTATGACGCTCCAAAAATCGAGAACATCAAGGAATACATTAATAAATAAATATAGGATTTTTCTACGGTTACAAGTGTGGCATTCCAAGATTTACTTTAAGGGTGAAGTTTGGGAAACGTTACTAATGAGTCTTTTGGTTAATAACCAAGTAAGATCCTAGGAAAGATTAGAGAAGTCAATATAATTTTCCTTCAAAGTCCAATCTCCTTAGATAACAAAATTACCTTTTTGATAGATCTTAACAAGATATTAATACAAGGTCTACATAAAGTGACGGAAAATAAGGATATGTTACAAAAGATATGTATAGATATAGTAAAAGAATACAATTATCCAAACAGGATTACAAAACGAGATTCAACAAAACCAATTCCTAATTCTTCTAAGATAATCATATGTTTTCAAATGCTCCAACTTCGTCTTTATTACCTGGCATGAAATGCTATGAGCTTTATAGCGATTCCTGTTGTGACCCAACTATTGTTGTATCCCAAACTCAGGTTTAATGGTTTTATATTGTTGGTTATATCTTGCTTTCCTTGTGTTTATTAGAAATTTGGTTATTAGGTTGTTGTGGTTGCGTTTGGAACAGGTTGGTTACATGGTTTTCAAACCTTTTGTTGCCTAGGATTTTGCTCCTCCACTCGAGTGACACTTCTTGTGCTCGAGCGGGCTTTGTGAACTCTCAATATTTTTGCAGGTCTGCAAAATTAAAAATATTGGGAGAGTGTATTCTACGCTCGAGCGACCTTTCTTGCACTATAGCGTTGGCCTATTATCTGCAAAACTACTAGGAGTGTGCATTCTATGCCCGAGCGTTACTTTTTGCACTCGAGCGGAACAATTTATTGTGTCTAACGCTCGAGCGGACTATGCATATATCAGTTTGTAACAAGGTCATTTTACATCACTTTTCAGATCTATTTCCCTCTAAACCCTAAAGTTGAGACCCTCTCTCTCTAAAACCTACATTTTCTCTACTTTTTCATCTAGATCTAGTGATTTTTCCACTTTTGTGCCTTTGTTAAAAAGGTAGAGTGCCTCAAGAGCTTCATTTTGGTCTGAACAAGATTTGATTTCGGTGTCTTTCAAGTTCCTCCATTGTTGTTTTGGTCTTCTAAGCTTGAGGTAGGGACTTTCTATACTCTATTATAAGTTTTAACTTAGTTATCTGTTGATGTGTAAGAAATATTGAGATTTGAGGTAATTTTGAACAAACCTAGTGTTTTGGTTTAAAATCAAAAAAGAGGTTTTTGAATGGATGTATTAGAAATGGTTATGGGAGTAAGTATGAGCTTGTGCTAGGTTAAAATGCTAAACCAAACCAAACCAAACGAAGCCTTAAGTCCCATCAAATGGGGTAAATTCTTGTAAATTTTTGCAGTTGTTCTGTTTGCAGGTGTTGGTAATTTCTTTGCTATATTTTTGTTTTCCATACTTATGTATTATTTTCAGTTTGGCGTGACTGGAGCAGCTATTTCCATTGTTATCTCTCAGTATGTATTTTCTGTATTTATTCTATTTTAAAATTTTCTTCTGCTTTATTGAAGAATGACTGTGCTAGGTTTTCTATGTTTCAGATATATCGTTACCTTCTTAATGATCTGGCATCTTAATAAGAGAGCTGTGTTATTGCCTCCAAGGTTAAGAGATCTGCAATTTGGAGGTTATATAAAATTTGGTAAGTGTTTCTTTATTTTAAGATGCTGCTGGTGTGATTAAAATCTATTGGCATGCGTCTGACAGATGCGATTTACGCTGACATTTTATTGTAATTCTATGAGAGTATGGAATTTGAATATTAATATTACACTGGATTAGGACCATAAGTCCTGTCTAAGGTGGATTAGTTCTAGCAGTTCATCTAGCGGCAGAACACTGGGACAGACTGTTTTGTTGCATGTGGGAGCTAACCTTTCTAATGTGACTAATGCTGGAAGGCACACTCAAATGGAGTCTGTAAGTTCATATATCCTTGCCTGTTGCTTCCTAAGGAGCTAGTATTGTACCCAAAAACCTTGAGGTTCTCATGAGCATTGTACATTAACTTCCTAGTGGCGCGGGTTTGAGTCGCAGAAACAATCTCTCAAAAATAACAGCAAGGTTATGTACATTTTGCCCTCCCTAGATTGTGCTTTCGTGGGAGCCTTGTGCACTGGTTGACCACTTTTGTGTTAAATATGTCGGTATATTAGCTTCGAAGGAGGAGGAAGAATTTTAGGTATATGTTGTCCATTAGTTGCAGTTGAAGTAAAAAGAGTATGAAACTAGGGTTAGGCTTTGAGAAAGAGAGAGAAGAGAGGTGAGAAGGAGAAGAAGTTTGAACTAATTGGCTTAGAGTTTTAATTAACCCTATACCAATAGTATATATATAGTTATGGTGTCCAATATTACATGATGACCAAAATACCCTCAACGTAATAACAAAAATATCAATAACACCCCAACTATTCTAACAGTCGCTATTCTTTTTTTCCTGCTGTTCTAAAGAATACAAGACAGGTACTGGTTGGCAATATGACTTGAGTGATAGTCATGCACCATTCTGGTGCTTGAAGAATGATCCTTGGTGATAAGACAATTATCCAAATATGCAAAAATTTCTGAAGTGTTGGATTGATGATGTTGGGACATCATGACTTTCATGATTTATTTTATATGGATGGTAGCTTTTCTCAACTTCTAAAGGATTCTTAAATCTTGAGGGAAAGATGGTTTCACCACCATGGTGCTATGTATGGAGAACAATTGTGCTGTACGGTCAATACTAATCACTCCAAGTGCATGGCATGTACTTTTATACCTTACTCAGTGGCAGTGTTATAGGACACCTTGGAGAGAGTCTCACTTTAGGATCAAGTTTAATAAGAGTGCCCTTTATTTTCTCCATATGCAACATACAAATGGTCGAATTCTGGTTGACTTATTTTTGCATTGAAAAGCAGAACACAATGGTCAATTTGTGCCTCATTGGCTCTGTTTTTTCAATATTTAAAATGACCTAACACAAACACGAAATCATTAGATTTCATACATAAAATAGTTTGTTTTTCACCCTTTGTGGTCTTGTTCTTTCTAGAATCCGAGATTGTGATGCTTTTTACACATTCGTCACTCCTCTAGGTGGTTTTGTTATCAGCAGAACTCTTGCTATTCTTGTGACCATGACACTGGGGACATCAATGGCTGCTAGTTAAGGAACGGTAGCTATAGCGATCCCGGTTTTCCTTCCTTTATTTATTGTATTCCGGACTCGGTTCCGTGGATGTATTGTTATCTCATTCTCATTTCCATCCTTTACTCTTTATAGTTGAGTCTTGGATTGTGTTGGGCAGGTTTGAAACAGGTTGGTTGTGTTTGGAAACCTAGAGTTGATGCCCAGAATTTGGCCTTCATGCTCGAGCGGGGCTTTTGACGCTCGAGCGGGCCCTTCGTTGTTGCTTCTCCGCTCGAGCGGGGAGTTTTGACGCTCGAGCGTGAATTCTCATCTCCCAGTATTTTTCTTTGCAGGTCGTCGGACGCTCGAGCGGGAGTTTGGACGCTCGAGTGGGGACCGTGTCTGCAAAACTTCTGCAGGTGTGCAATCGACGCTCGAGCGGCGCTTTGGATGCTCGAGCGTGAATCTGTGTCTAACGCTCGAGCGGGGGTTTCCATGCTCGAGCGGGGAGTCGATTATATCAGTCTGAGATTTCACTTTTTGGATCACTTTTTCAACTCTCTTTCTCTCTCTTACTTTCCCAAAAATGTTTTTGAGAGCCTCTCTCTCTAGAAACTCCCTTCTCCCAAGGGTTTGATATAGTTAGAGTGCTCCCCTCCCCTTTGGCCTTTGTAAAAGTTGTGTGTTTTTGAGAGCTCCTCTCTCTAGAATCTCCCTTCTCTCTAGGGTTTGATCTAGCTAGAGTGTTTTCCTAACCTTTCGCCTTTGTAAAAAGTGTGTTGATCGTCGAGGGCTTCCTTTTGATCCGAAAATTTGTGGATTTGGAGCACTTTGGTTTTGGTCTTCTTCTCCTTTTGAGCTCTAACTTCGAGGTAGGGATATCCTACTCCATCTTATGAGCTTTGTCTTTAAATTTTAGCATTTTGATATGTTGGGGGTTGTTGGGTAATTTTGAGAAGGTTTGGGATCATGATGTAATTTTCAAAAGATGGGGTTTTCATATATATAAACCCACATGTATGTAATACATTGAGAAAATGAATAAATGTTGGATTATTGATGAAAATGGAACCTTAGGGTTGTTGTTTGAATTATGGGAAAATGCCCTAATTAGTTTGATAAATTAATTTGTATAATTAATTTTGAGAAATGAGAAATTGAATTGAGAATAATGGAATTAAAGGATATGGGATCAAAGGGTGGAGTTGGATTTGTTTATCGCTCACCTAGTCAAAATGTTGATATTATGTCCATTTGATGCATTTATTTTCTGTTTAGAAATAGTTGCTTTGGGCTATCGATGGAGGATAGTCTTGATTGTTGTAGACAATGCATGATGATTAGGCAAACTAAAACTAATAAATTGAATGTGTCATCGAATATGACGGTTGGAATAATACATTAACCTTATGTATTGATTGATTATGTATATGATAATTGTTTATATACATTGTGTTATGTGGGAGGAGATAGGGGGTCCACGGTTTAGGGGAAGATAGGGGATGGACCTCTAAACCGGAAACTGTTTGACATCGATACAACACTACAATGTGTATCAATTGTGAAGTATGGAAGTGATTGTTTGATTTGATATAGCACTAAAATGTATATCATTATCAATTGTGAAGTATAGAAATGTTTCTATGTTTATTTGATACAGCACCAAAATGTGTATCATGTGTGAAGTATGGAAGTGCATGTAAAGAACTCCTATGGAATCACAAAATCTAGCATGTAATTTGTGAAATTGTGAAAGATTGGTAGTGTAATCCCACATGCAAGCATGTCTTTGTTGAGTCTTATAGCAATGAGCACTAATTGCATTATTTGAAATGAATATGAAGTCAAAATGGGCATGCATGTATAAATCACGGGGGTATAAATCTTGAATGTGTGAATTTGATATGTTAGTAATGAATTTGGATTAATTTGAGGCATGCATGTAAATGATGTAAGAAATTGAGCCTCCTAAGGTTGTGATTTCGTATTGGTAGCATGTTAACATGTGTAAATGTGTAATTTGAGCCATTGCATGCAAGTAATGTGGTTGAAATGTCGAAGTCGAGCTCAAGAACACCATTCTGGGTTTTCCAGAATTTTGACTTCCGCTCGAGCGGGGAAAGGGCCGCTCGAGCGGATAAGTCGTGCTCCCAGCACTTTTTGCAGAGTTGGATGTCCGCTCGAGCGGGATATCTTGTGCTCGAGCGGGGAGTTTTTGTAGACAGGCCTTCCGCTCAAGCGCTCTATTCCACGCTCGAGCGTATTTTTCATGCAACCAGTACTTTTGCAGGCCTCAAGGGTCCGCTCGAGCGGGGACCCTATTTTCTGAAATTCTGGAATTGCATTATGTGTTCTGTTTTCCCGTTCTCTTTCACTTACAAGCACTCTTAGGCATATGTTAAGCATTGTAAATGAGCTAATGAAATGTGAATTAAGCCTAAAGAGAGATATGTGAATTAAAGAACGGATTGAACTGTTAGTGACCCTTTTGTGCTCATGAAATGTGTAGGGTCAAGTTCCAGGGCAAATCCACAAGCCGATCACTGTGAGTAATATCAATATTTGAAAGCTTGTCAATGTCCAATTGTTTATTCCCTTATAAACTTTATGAGTTGTTAATTGGGATTGCGGACAAAAGTCTGATAGGAATGAATGGACCAAAGGTCGTTTTGATGTAAATGAATGGACCAAAAGTCGTTTTGATAGGAATGAATGAATGGACCAAAGGTCGTTTTGATAAGAATGAATGGACCGAAGGTCGTTTTGATGTGAATGAATGGACTGAAGGTCGTTCTGACATGAATGAGTGGGTCGAAGGCCGTTTTGACGTAAATGAATGGGCTAAAGGCCGTTTTGATATAAATGAATAGGCCGAAGGCCGTTTTGACGTAAATGAATGGGCTAAAGGCCGTTTTGATATAAATGAATGGGTCGAAGGCCGTTTTGACGTAAATGAATGGGCTAAAGACCGTTTTGATATAAATGAATGGGCCGAAGGCCGTTTTGACATAAACGGATGGGCCGAAGGCCGTTTTGATATAAATGAATGGGCCGAAGGCCGTTTCGACAGGAATGGAAATCTGAATGGGCCAAAGGCCAGTATGTTGGAACTACAGTTACTTGATCTAAATTTTGTATAAGTATATATATGTTAAGTAGAAATGTGAATTGGGCCAAAGGCCGTTTGGAACATGATGTTCTACATTGTTATGTAATTTTTGTATTTGATATTATTCACTGGGCTATTGCTCACGCTCATTCATGTGTTTGTAGGTGAGCCAAGAGAAGTCCAAACCCAGCCCCAGTGAAGTCTGCCAGGAACAACATGAGTTCTGGAGAGTCAGCCTTGTGTCTCACGCACGAGACCCATCCTTGCCATTTTGTTATGCATTCATAGTTTGTTTTGTTGGCAAGGACTTTATGTATATTTGTATATAGTTTTGATATGGGTTGACTCAGTATGGATGATCCTGTCTGTAAAGGATTTTATGGTACTGTATTTTGTTATGGGTTATTAACATATACGTGTATGGTTTGTTTGATGTGCATATAAGCACGGCTCTATGGACAAAGTTTTTAATTATTGCTTCCGTTTGGCCCCTTTATTCTGACGAGTTATGTTTGTTTTGGTCTGAGGCCGTAGGTAATCTCAGGATTACTGGCCGGTTATGTCCTTAACCCATAGGGGCGGGTTCGGGTCATGACAAGAGTGTTTTCCTAACCTTTCGCCTTTGTAAAAAGTGTGTTGATCGTCGAGGGCTTCCTTTTGATCCGAAAATTTGTGGATTTGGAGCACTTTGGTTTTGGTCTTCTTCTCCTTTTGAGCTCTAACTTCGAGGTAGGGATATCCTACTCCATCTTATGAGCTTTGTCTTTAAATTTTAGCATTTTGATATGTTGGGGGTTGTTGGGTAATTTTGAGAAGGTTTGGGATCATGATGTAATTTTCAAAAGATGGGGTTTTCATATATATAAACCCACATGTATGTAATACATTGAGAAAAGGAATAAATGTTGGATTATTGATGAAAATGGAACCTTAGGGTTGTTGTTTGAATTATGGGAAAATGCCCTAATTAGTTTGATAAATTAATTTCTTTAATTAATTTTGAGAAATGAGAAATTGAATTGAGAATAATGGAATTAAAAGGATATGGGATCAAAGGGTGGAGTTGGATTTGTTTATCGCTCACCTAGTCAAAATGTCGATATTATGTCCATTTGATGCATTTATTTTCTGTTTAGAAATAACTGCTTTGGGCTATCGGTGGAGGATAGTCTTGATTGTTGTAGACAATGCATGATGATTAGGCAAACTAAAACTAATCAATTGAATGTGTCATCGAATATGATGGTTGGAATAATACATTAACCTTATGTATTGATTGATTATGTATATGATAATTGTTTATATACATTGTGTTATGTGAGAGGAGATAGGGGATGTATTCCACGGTTTAGGGGAAGATAGGGGATGGACCTCTAAATCGGAAACTATTTGACATCGATACAGCACTACAATGTGTATCAATTGTGACGTATGGAAGTGATTGTTTGATTTGATATAGCACTAAAATGTATATCATTATCAATTGTGATGTATAGAAATGTTTCTATGTTTATTTGAGACAGCACCAAAATGTGTATCATGTGTGAAGTATGGAAGTGATATCATGCGTTACTGATACGACATTGAAATGTGTATCTGTCATGATTTTCGAAAATATTTTAATGATGAATTATAATCTCATTAAATTGGTTGGCCAGGATCTGAGCCTTATTTTTGAACTTAAAGTCGAATGAGAAATGGAAAAAGGAAATGTAGCATGGACATGATTGTCATGAAACTGTAATATGATATGAGTTGGAATATAAGTGTTGACCATCTATCAACTGCTAATCTTTTAGTCATTGTTTATAGTTGGTTTAGTATATTTCTACTAGGTTGTGGCTCACCCTATATAGGACATCATTTTCAGGTACAGACAGCATGCCACCTCCAAGGACATAGTTTGGGAGGCTAGAGGCAGGCAGACTTTTGTTGGATTGCTTTCTTTTGATGTATTACATGTAAATTCAAGCCAAGGGCTTAATATGTATATGAGTTAGTACTCATTTTTTTAACCAAGTGTTGGCTTGGAAAGTTGTAAGCCTTTAGGGCATTTACTTTTGTTGTCAACATGTAATGACAGTATATTTCTACTAGGTTGTGGCTCACCCTATATGGGATATCATTTTCAGGTACAGGCAGCATGCCACCTCCAAGGACATAGCTTGGGAGGCTAGAGGCAGGCAGACTTTTGTTGGATTGCTTTCTTTTGATGTATTACATGTAAATTCAAGCCAAGGGCTTAATATGTATATGAGTTAGTACTCATTTCTTGTAACCAAGTGTTGGCTTGGAAAGTTATAAGCCTTTTGGGCGTTTACTTTTGTTGTCAACATGTAATACTTTTGTAAGAATTACTCTGATAAATAAAAAGATGTTTATTTTCCTTATATTGTTGCATGTCAAGAATGATGGGTTTTATGTATTTTTTGAGGGCGTTACAACTTGGTATCAGAGCGTACCGGGTTTGAATACTTTGGGTACGTGGGAAGTGATTAGTATCACAATGGGTTTGTCTCGCTTGTTAGAGAGTTAGATGTAATGTTATGTGCTTATGTGATAACATGTTTATGTGACTACCTGGGTATGGGATTTAATTTCTAGGATGTTGATTGGATCCTTAGGTTTTTGTGAGTCTTGTTGGAAAAGCACTTGATTAATGCTGTTTCTAACTGGAACTCTAGCAACGCATCGGGACTATCATTATCCGGAAATGAAATTCGTAGGTGCTTATGTGATTATGTGCTTACGTGGAGTGAATTACAGTTGTCCAGTGTATTAGGACGTGAGTGTTATAGCTTCGGCACATTTGTGGATGTGCTAATGTTCTTCGTTACCTTTATTAGGATGTCAAGACGAGGACGAGGAGGTAGGCGAGGTAGGCCTAGAAGGCAGGAGATGCCTATACCGGAGGAGATTCTGGAACAGCAGGAGGGGGTTGGTCAGGCCAATGTGGCCGAGCTAGCAGGTCAGCAGGCTATGGGTGTCTTAACCCGAGAGGTACCAGGAGCTTTGAGAGAGTCTATGGGCATCTCAGAGCTGAGAATCAGGTTCAGGCCCACGTTACTGAGGCAAGGCCTTCCTTCTTGAAGAGGGAGTTTTTCCGGTCGAATCCGGACGAATTTGTTGGGGATCCGAAGGAGCCCCTTAAGTCTGATGAGTGGTTAGAGCAGATGACGAAGACGTTCGAGATGCTAGGCATCGAGGACAGAGCATTGAAAGTGACCTTGGCACCTTTCCAGCTTAAGGGGGATGCGGGTCAGTCGTGGAAGTTTGTGAAGGGTCGTATTGATGGCACTTGGGAGGCTTTTGTGAATGCTTCCTAGGAGAAATTCTTATCTCCAACTGTCAGGGAGAAGCTGAGAGACCAGTTCTGCCAGCTCTTGCAATTGAGTTCTTCAGTGGCCGAGTTTGAGGCTGCTTTTACTAGTCTGTCCAGGTTTGCACCTGAGCTCGTGGCGTCCGAGGAGCGCCGTTGTATCGAGGTTGAGAAGAAGTTAAGGCGCGGCCTCAAGATGAGGGTTGGGGGTTCTATGACCCGAGACTATAGGCGCTTGGTTTAAGCTGCAGCCCATATGGAGATCATGATACAGGAGGAGGAGGGGCAGAAGGGCTCTAAGAGGAACCAGGATGGCCAGGGTGATGGCAGGAGACAGAGGGGTTCTAACCCTCAGCAGTCTCAGGGAGGTTTTGTTAGATCGACCTTTCCAGTGCCGAGTGCAGGTTCTAGGAGAGGCAGCCAGGGAGACGTGACTTGTTATAAGTGTGGTCAGTTGGGCCACAAGTCTCCAGCTTGCCCGCAGAAGGGAGGAGGTTAGAGAGTTGCTTCATCTTCGGCTCGACTTCAGGGCCAGAGTCAGGGCACAGGCCAGCCTTTGTCGTGTTATCAGTGTGGTCAAGCGGGGAACCTGAAGAGGTTTTGCCCGCAGTTGAGTGGCACATTTGGTGCATCTGGGCAGAGGCAGAGTTTTTAGCCAGCTCAGTCAGTTTAGGCCTTGAGGGCCAATCAGGGGGCTTCATCGTCCCAGTCTGTGCAGCAGTCCTTTGCTCCTAGGGGTGAGCAAGTGGATCAGGGGCCTATAGGGCGCGTGTATGCTGTTATCGCGCAAGACCTAGTACCGGCTCCATCAGTTGTGAGAGGTACCTTTCTGTTTTGCAACTCGGTTGCTAGTGTGTTGATTGATACAGGTGCATCTCATTCTTTTGTATCTGCTGCATTTGCATCTGTTTTGGGTTTGGAGTTGGCATAGTTAGCATCTCCTACTTGTGTTGTATCACCTGTTGGGGGTGAGTTGATTTTGAAACAAGGGTGTAAAGGTTGTGATATAGAGGTAGCAGATCGTCGACCTCCGTTTCCTTTTGTAGTTATGCCCATGTCGGGATTTGATGTTATTTTGGGTATGGACTGGCTATCGTCATACCGAGCAGTTATTGATTGTTACCGCCAGAGGGTCACAGTATGTACCTTGAGCGGGGATTGTTTCCATTTCTTGGGGGATCGGGTTGGTAGTGTGTTGCCACCGGTGTATGATTCGCGAGGGCGGAGTGAGCTTAGTGGTCTTCTTGCTAGCCTTTCGAGTAGTGAGTGTGATGAGACCCAGATTGTATTGCCGAGAGTGATCTGTGAGAATTCGAATGTTTTTCTCGAGGACCTCGTTAGTTTGCCACCTCACCGAGAGATTGAGTTCTCCATTGATCTAGTGCCCGGTACGGCACCGATTTCTATGGCACCATATCATTTTGCCCCAGTCGAGTTGAGTGAGCTGAAGATTCAGCTCCAGGAGTTGCTAGACAAGGGCTTTATTCGCCCTAGTGTTTCGCCGTGGGGAGCACCGGCCCTCTTTGCTAAAAAGAAAGATGGTGCCTTGAGACTTTGTATCAACTACCGGAAGTTGAATCGGGCTACGGTCAAGAATAAGTACCCTATGCCCCGTATAGATGATTTGTTTGACCAATTGAAGGGTTCCCGTTGTTTCTCTAAGATAGATTTGAGATCGGGTTACCACCAGTTGAGGGTCAGGGAGGAGGATATTTCGAAGACGGCATTCCGTACGCGGTATGGCCACTATGAGTTTCTGGTGATGCCATTTGGGCTCACCAATGCACTGGCAGTGTTTATGGATTTGATGAACTGGATATTCCAGGAATTCTTGGATCGTTTTGTAGTCGTCTTCATGGACAACATTCTAATTTATTCACCTTCTGAAGAAGAGCACGAGGAACACTTGAGAGTGGTGCTTGAGTTGCTTAGAGCCCATAGGCTGTATGCCAAGTTTGGAAAATGTGAGTTCTGGCTAGGAGAAGTTAAGTTCTTAGGCCATGTGGTCTCCGGGGAAGGGGTGTCTGTTGATACATCCAAGATAGAGGCAGTGCAGGATTGGGCACAGCCTAAAAATGTTTTTGAGATCCGCAATTTTTTGAAATTAGCTGGGTATTACCGCCGGTTTGTGAAGGATTTCTCCAGGCTAGCTTCGCCGTTGGCTAGATTGACTCGGAAGGGAGTTAAATTTGTATGGAATGAGACTTATGAAAAGTCGTTCCAAGAGTTGAAGGTTAGATTGACCACCACTCCGGTTTTGATTATCCCAGAGAGAGGTTTGGGTTATGCGGTTTACTGTGATGCCTCACGAGAGGGTTTGGGTTGTGTGTTGATGCAAGAGGGAAAAGTGGTAGCTTATGGCTCACGTCAATTGAACATTCACGAGAGGAATTACCGTACACATGACTTAGAGTTAGCAGCTGTCATTTTTGCATTGAAGATTTGGAGGCACTACCTTTATGGTGAGAGGTTCGAGGTATTCTCGGATCATAAGAGTCTGAAGTATCTGTTTACACAGAGAGACTTGAATTTGAGGCAGATGAGGTGGATGGAGTTCATTGAGGACTACGATTTCAAGTTGCACTATCACCCGGGTAAGGCCAATGTTGTGGCCGATGCCCTTAGTAGGAAATCCATTAGTGATGTAGCTTGTATAGCCATCCGGGAGTGGGAAATGTTAGGTGCACTTGAGGAGTTTGATTTGCTTCTGGGCGAATCCGTTGAGGCTGCGACTCTGTTTTCTGTGGTTGCGCAACCTACACTTGTGAGTTGAGTGTTAGAGGCACAAAGAGGTGACCTTGCGGTAGAGTCCATCCGAGAGAAGATCTCCAGTGGGAAGACTGAGAAGGGTTTGTCTGTGTATCCCGACCTGAGTGTGAGATATCGAGACCGTCTGTTTGTGCCGAAGGCTTGCCGAGAGGAGGTACTCCGAGGGTTTCACCATTCACGTCTTGTAGTGCATCCGGGAGGCACCAAGATGTATCGTGATTTGGGTCGCCAGTTTTGGTGACAGGGTATGAAGAAAGATGTGGCAGTTTTTGTGTCTAAGTGCCTTACTTGTCAGCAAGTGAAGACTGAGTATCAGAGGCCAGCGGGTTTGTTGCAACCCTTGCCTATTGCCGAGTGGAAGTGGGAGCATGTCACTATGGACTTCGTTGTAGGTCTTCCGAGGATTCAGCAGGGTAGTGATGCTATTTAGGTGGTTGTAGACCGGTTGACTAAGTCAGCGCACTTTATCCCTATGCGCGTGAAAGATTCGGTAGATCATCTAGCCGATTTGTATATTCGGGACATAGTGAGGTTGCACGGGGTCCCAGTGACGATCGTCTCAGATAGAGATCCTCGTTTTACTGCTAGGTTGTGGTAGAGTTTGCACAGTGCCTTGGGCACTAAGTTGACCTTTAGCACGGCTTATCATCCTCAGACTGACGGACAGTCCGAGCATACTATTCAGATCCTTGAGGATATGCTTCGAAGTTGTGTCCTTGACTTTAGTTGGTCGTGGGAGAGGCACTTGCCCTTGGTGGAATTTGCCTACAACAACAGTTTCTAGTCGAGTATCGGTATGGCACCGTTTGAGGCCTTGTATGGCCGACCTTGTAGATCTCCAGTTTGTTGGGCCGAGGTGGGTGATGCACCGTTGTTGGGCCCGGAGTTGGTGAGGGAAACAACAGAGAAAGTCGAGCTTATCCGTAGGAGGCTTGTTACAGCCCAGAGTCGCCATAAGAGTTATGCCGATCGTAGGAGGAGGCCTTTGGCATTTGAAACGGGTGATCATGTTTTTCTAAAAATATCACCTAGACGAGGTTTGATGAGGTTCGGGAAGAGTGGAAAGTTATCCCCTTGGTTTATTGGTCCCTTTGAGATCCTTGAGAGGATTGGGGAGGTTGCGTATCGTTTAGCCTTACCGCCGCAGTTATCCGGGTTACATAACGTGTTTCATGTTAGTATGCTTCGGAAGTATGAACCAGATCCGTCCCATGTGCTAGATTGGACCGATTTGGAGGTTGACGAGGATATCTCATATGAGGAGAGACCGGTTCGGGTCTTGGATAGAAGGGATCAAGTCTTGCGAGGCAAGATCATTCCCTTGGTAAAAGTTTTGTGGAAACATCACAGAGTGGAAGAAGCCACTTGGGAACGTGAGGTGGATGTCCGTGAGAAATATCTGGACTTGTTTGTAAATGCTTGACCTTGTATTGGGATTTTGTAATGTTAGTGAACTTTAAGAGCATTATATATGTCTTAAGTTGTAAAACATTGTGTATGTTTTGGTTTATAGAGATAATTTGAAACTTGCCTCGAAATGGAAGTTATTGTAACATTGTATACGTTGAATGTATTGTAAAAATGGAATATATCATGAATATTGAATATGATATGGAAATTGTGGAATAAATGTTGAAATCGTTGAATTTCGAGGAAAAGCATGCTAATAATACGTATTGAGTTATATTGTGAAATGCCTCTTGAATAGAGATGGAATGACCGGTAATGGGTCAGATGGGTGAGTAATGAATTGTAATATTGTTGAGAATTGAGAAAAACTTGTTTTTGAAAACTTGTACTTAATTTCGGGGACGAAATTCTTTAAGGGGGGAAGGTTATAGCGATCCCAGTTTTCCTTCTTTTATTTATTGTATTCCGGACTCGGTTCCGTGGATGTGTTGTTGTCTCATTCTCATTTCCATTCTTTACTCTTTATATTTGAGTCTTGGGTTGTGTTGGGCAGGTTTGAAACAGGTTGGTTGTGTTTGGAAACCTAGAGTTGATGCCCAGAATTTGGCCTTCACGTTCGAGCGGGGCTTTTGACGCTCGAGCGGGCCCTTCGTTGTTGCTTCTCCCGCTCGAGCGGGGAGTTTTGACGCTCGAGCGTGAATTCTCATCTCCTAGTATTTTTCTCTGCAGGTCGTCGGATGCTCGAGCGGGAGTTTGGACGCTCGAGCGGGGACCATGTCTGCAAAACTTCTGCAGGTGTGCAATCGACGCTTGAGCGGCGCTTTGGACGCTCGAGCGTGAATCTGTGTCTGACGCTCGAGCGGGGGTTTCCACGCTCGAGCGAGAAGTCGATTATATCAGTCCGAGATTTCACTTTTTGGATCACTTTTTCAACACGCTTTCTCTCTCTTACTTTTCCAAAAACGTTTTTGAGAGCTCCTCTCTCTAGAATCTCCCTTCTCTCTAGGGTTTGATCTAGCTAGAGTGTTTTCCTAACCTTTCGCCTTTGTAAAAAGTGTGTTGATCGTCGAGGGCTTCCTTTTGATCCGAAAATTTGTGGATTTGGAGCACTTTGGTTTTGGTCTTCTTCTCATTTTGAGCTCTAACTTCGAGGTAGGGATATCCTACTCCATCTTATGAGCTTTGTCTTTAAATTTTAGCATTTTGATATGTTGGGGGTTGTTGGGTAATTTTGAGAAAGTTTGGGATCATGATGTAATTTTCAAAAGATGGGGTTTTCATATATATAAACCCACATGTATGTAATACATTGAGAAAAGGAATAAATGTTGGATTATTGATGAAAATGGAACCTTAGGGTTGTTGTTTGAATTATGGGAAAAGGAACATGGAGTTGGATTTGTTTATCGCTCACCTAGTCAAAATGTCGATATTATGTCCATTTGATGCATTTATTTTCTGTTTAGAAATAATTGCTTTGGGCTATCGGTGGAGGATAGTCTTGATTGTTGTAGATAATGCATACTGATTAGGCAAACTAAAACTAATCAATTGAATGTGTCATCGAATATGACGGTTGGAATAATACATTAATCTTATGTATTGATTGATTATGTATATGATAATTGTTTATATACATTGTGTTATGTGGGAGGAGATAGGGGATGTAGTCCACGGCTTAGGGGATGGACCTCTAAACCGGAAACTGCTTGACATCGATACAGCACTACAATGTGTAGCAATTGTGAAGTATGGAAGTGATTGTTTGATTTGATATAGCACTAAAATGTATATCATTATCAATTGTGAAGTATAGAAATGTTTCTATGTTTATTTGATACAGCACCAAAATGTGTATCATGTGTGAAGTATGGAAGTGATATCATGTGTTACTGATACGGCATCGAAATGTGTATCCGTCATGATTTTCGAAAGTATTTTAATGATGAATTATAATCTCATTAAACTGGTTGGCCAGGATCTGAGCCTTATTTTTGAACTTAAAGTCGAATGAGAAATGGAAAAAGGAAATGTAGCATGGACGTGATTGTCATGAAACTGTAATATGATATGAGTTGGAATATAAGTGTTGACTATCTATCAACTGCTAATCTTTTAGTTATTGTTTATAGTTGGTTTAGTATATTTCTACTGGGCTGTGGCTCACCCTATATGGTACATCATTTTCAGGTACAGGCAGCATGCCACCTCCAAGGACATAGCTTGGGAGGCTAGAGGTAGGCAGACTTTTGTTGGATTGCTTTCTTTTGATGTATTATATGTAAATTCAAGCCAAGGGCTTAATATGTATATGAGTTAGTACTCATTTCTTGTAACCAAGTGTTGGCTTGGAAAGTTGTAAGCTTTTAGGGCGTTTACTTTTGTTGTCAACATGTAATACTTTTGTAAGAATTACTCTGATAAATAGAAAGATGTTTATTTTCCTTATATTGTTGCATGCCAAGAATGATGGGTTTTATGTATTTTTTGAGGGCGTTACAGTAGCTATGGCTGCTCATCAAATATGCTTACAAGTATGGTTGGCTGTATCTCTCCTCACAGATGCATTGGTGGCATCTGGTCAGGTACAAAATTTTGTTTGTAAAGATTGTTTGATATATGCTCTCCCAATACATATGTACTTGTTTGGACTTGTGGTCTCATTACAATCTATATGGTCATATTATCTGAGTTAGGATGGGACGTTGCTTGTTGATGCTGACTCCACTCAAAATTGCCAGAATTGTCACTAGGAAAAGAAACTGTGCATCTACAGAGTTTAGTGTGTGTTTTTCCTCTCTGAAATCAAATTTGTGTTTCTTGTAGGCCTTGATTGCAAGTTCTTCTTCAAAAGGTGATTACAGAACTTTGAGGGAGGTTGTAAACTTTGCGTTAAAGGTTAGTCATTCCTGTATGCCTCCCCATTATGCTTCGACATTCTTCTACTTGGGACCAAATGAATTTTAGGTTTACTAGGTGTTTAGGCTCTTTGTGTTGGAATTGCAATATTTCTTGATAGTGGTTCAAATCTTATTCACATGTTTTTGCAGATAGGATTGCTCACAAGGTTTCCTTGGCTGCAATTTTGGGTTTATCTTTTGGTTCTTTAGCCACCTTATTCACTAAGGATGCTGAAGTCTTAAGAGTTGTCAGAACTGGGGTTTTGGTATGTTTGCTCGCCATGTCATCCTATCTATCAATTTTTGTTAGTTTATCTGAATGGTCAAGTGCTAAGATCTTTCTTGTGTGGCGTTTCCTGAAATTGTTACATTTTGTCAGTGCCAGCCAACCTGTAAATGCTCTAGCTTTTATTTTTGATGGTCTCCATTATGGTGTTTCAGACTTCCCATATGCAGCTTGTTCCATAGTAAGCTTATACAGTTAAATTTCTCTGTGATGTTATTAGCTGGCTGTGAAGATTGTACAATGGCCTCTATTAACAATTTTTAAATAAATTACAGATGGTGGTAGGGGCAATATCTTTTGCATTTCTGCTATATGTTCCTTCAATTTTTGGTCTTCGTGGTGTGTGGGCAGTCTTGGCTTCTTTTATGGGGCTGCATATGTTGGCAGGATATATCAGGTAAACTGTAGGATATTATGGCATGCCTGTTGTCTCTTAAAAATTTCTATTTGCAATTCGTGTTTTCTTGTCTATGACGTGATTATTCTATTTTTACCATGAACCTCCATTTCAGTTTAATTGAAAACTGGTGTAATATGAGAGATAGGGCATTGGTTATGTTGTTTAGAGTTGGTTTTCCGATAAATAATTTCATGAACATATTTGTGGTTTAAAGGCATGCTCAAATTTTTGGTACTGCTTTCTAGTGCAATTTTGATGACATTGTTATTGAAGAACTGTGCTGCGTTTTTCTTGCATTTTTCACTAGGATAGTATATTTATTGGTCCTCTCTTTTCTTTCGCTTTTTTTTTTTTCTTTTTTTTTTTTTTTACTTTTTTTCAATAGATATTAATTGTTATTCCACTTGCATGTTCAGAATATCATCCAAAAATGGTCCATGGTGGTTTCTGCTTCAGGACTTGGAAGGGATCTGAGGTTGGTAGTTTTTTGTTCATTGCTTTCTCTGTATTATATTAGTTGAAACAATCTGCCTTTTTGTTGTTGCTTTTCCTACTGTTTTTACCTGTTTGTCTTGTTTTTGCCATTGTCACTAATTTACTAATTTTTACCTATCTTGCATCAATGCTTGAGATGGGTGTAATCAGGATTCAGGAATCTATTGCTTGTCATTATCTATTCTTTAAGTATGACTTGTAATCCCTGATTCCTATCTAAAATGGTGAGTAATGCTATTTGATGATTTAGTCTTGTGGGCTGATGCCCACTTTTTGGTTTTCCGAGAATACTTTTACCAGAGCCTTGGAAATCTCTCTCTCTGTCTCTCTCAACACCAGAAAGTGAAACTATATGTAAATTGATGCCCACTTTTTGGTTTTCAAATATTACAATGAGAATCCTTCTAATAGTCTTGGAAATCTCTCTCTCTCTCTCTCTCTCTCTCTCATTAAGCCTCGACGGTTTAACCGAAAGAAATTGTTGGTTCAGTTTGGATGTATGCATTTTCGAAATCTAGCTGTGGTCATGGTTTTTTGAATCCTAGTTTGTTTACTAGGAACATAATTTCCAGTTCTCCAACTTCATTCATGGTTGGTTTTTTTTTTTTTTTTTAGATCAGCAACAAAAAGTGTTTATTAATAATGAAAATGGAGACACAAAGGGAGGACAAGAAGTCCTCTTACAAGGAAAGAAAACCAAATGAAATAATTAAGCCACCCATAGAACACCAACACCCTTTTTTAGCGCACCTGGAGCTTTAGCTTTAAGGTTGAGCATAATCCGTTGGGTCGTAAGGTCAATCAACTCGGCAATGAATCCCTTCTTCCTCTTAGGGTTCCATTCCATGTCCTTGCAGAGTTGATCATTGTACCTATATGAAGGGTACCAATGCAAGATCTCCGATAGTACTTGTCAGATTATCGCGTCATGTATTTATCCCATTCCAATACATCTTTTCCCGTCTCTTTAATGCTGGGTAGCTTGATTGTGCCATCAAGAAGCTCTGCTAGCCATCGGCACCTTATCTCTGAAATATATAGGTTTGCTATACTCTCCAAGAATCCAATTATCGCTAGCTGTGGAATTCGGGGATGAATGCATTCCCTTTGAAAACAAAAAGTTAGTATCGATATGCTTCTAGTCACCGTACCCTTGCTTAGAGCATCTCCAATGGATGGCTAAATCAGCTGCCAAAGCCATAATATAGCAGTTTGGGAAATCTTGACTTTTCCAATGGCATGCTATAACAGCTGCCAAATTTGGCAGCTACTTTGGCAGCTGCCAAATCTGCCAAGTCACCCAAAATTAAACTGTTTTCTCCTTCCCTCCTTCCCTTTCAGTTGAGATTTTCCATAATGCTTGAAGTTTTTTTTTAAAGAAACGAAATTCACTATGTCGTTTAAAATAGAAATCATCACAAATTAATCAGAATGAACAAGAATTTCAGCAAATTCATCAATATTCATACCAAATTCATCAAGAATTTTAGCAATATCACAAATTCATCAATGAACAAGAATCTCCAAATATTCAAAGAATCAATGAACAAATTCATCAAAGAATTTCAGCAATGAACAAGAATCTCCAATATTCACAAATTCATCAATATCAATTTCTCCAATATTCCAATATTCACAAATTCTCCAATATCGATATTCACAAATTCATCAAGAAAAATACCTGGATGAGAGAAGGTTGATCCGAAGGTGGATGATCTGGTGGTGGATAAGAGAAGGTTGATCCGAAGGAGAGAGAGAGAGAGAGAGAGCTTCGGGTGAGAGAAGATGGGAGCTTCGGGTGAGAGAAGGATGATCTTCTGAAAATCATTGTTCCGAAGCTCTCTCTCTGATCTTCACTAATCCAAGAAACAAGAAGAGAGAGAAGGCGAGAACCAGCCGTTGATTAATGGGCAGGAGTGTTTCGAAGTGATCTTCACTGATCCAAAGTGTTTCGAAGCTCTCTCTCTCTAATCTTCTCTGAAGTTTATCTGAAGTGTGCTATTTCTCTCTCTGAAGTTTCGCAGCTCTCTCTCTCTCTGATCTTCTGTAAAGTCTCTCTCTGAAGTTTATCTGAAGTTTATCCGAAGTGTTTCGAAGCTCTCTCTCACACAGACACATGATTAATCTCAGTCGTTGATTAATAACAATCCAACGACTGAGATCCAAGTGTGCTACTTTATTCATTAAAAATTAAATAAAAACATAAGTGAAACATATCCACTACGGATATAAACGATCATATTTTTATGTTAAAACGGCTATAAAAAAATGGCTTTTTTTTTCTTCTATAAATACAAACCTTTTCTCCTATGTTTTTACTCAATTTCATTTCACAACAAACTTTCTAAATTACATTTTTATTTATATTTTCTTTACACATTCGGTATGGAAGATTCATCAAAAATAAAGAGAGGAAAATCATTCACCATTGCTGAAGATATGGCACTTTGTAAAGCTTGGTGTCACATTTCTGAAGACCCAATTGTTAGTAATTCACAATCTTATGCTCACTTTTGGGGGAGAATTTATGCAAATTATTGCTCCCTTCAGAATGATCAGTCAAGAACACAAGTTTCTATCCAATCTCGGTGGGGTACAATCACGAAATGTTCTAACAAATTTTGTAGATGTTTAGCGCAAGTCGAAAATCTACACCTAAGTGGGATGTCTCAAGTTGATCTAGTAAGATTTCATTTTCATTTATTATGTTAGTTTTTTATTTTATGTTATTTCGTCTCATATAAAAATTAAATAATTACTTAATTTAATATTTTATTGATACAGATGCTTCAAGCAAAACTTTTATACCATCAAGATGAAAAGAAACATTTTGCTTTTGAACATTGTTGGTCAATCTTGCAAAACAATATCAGGTGGCAAGATGTAGCTCCTACGAATACGGTGAAGTCAAGGATACATACACCATTTTTCACTGATTCAGCCCCCGATCCCCTATGGATAACTGCATTTCTCTTGAAGATGACACCAGTCCAAGTGTTAGTAACAATCCAACTGTCGGTGAGGGCAGTGTCTCTGCAAGGGGTAAAAAGCCTATGCGTAGGAAAGCTTCAAAAGAATTATTTCGGAGGAATCAAGTGGTTGAATTTGAAGTCCAAAAAATGAGCATACAATTGGAGACATTTAACTAACACCTTGTTGAGAAGGAAAAGAAAAAAGATGAAAGAGAAGAAAAAAGGATTCAAGCACTGCAAGAAATGAAAGAACTTGAGATCAGAAAAGAAGAACATGAGATAATGACTACGGACATTTCTCTTTTAGACCCTCAGACAAAAGCATATTACGCAATGCGGAAAAATGAGATTTTCACCAAGTGATCCTCAAATGTCAGTAGCCTAAATTACTATTTTCCCATGCCTCCTGATGAATAATTACGGGATAATGTATTTTTAAATTTAGCAATGTCATTTAATTTTTAATTTGGATGGTTGTTGGTGGTTGGTTGTTGGTGGGTAGTTGGTGATTGTTTATTTTTTATGCGTAGTTAAAAAAATTTATTAAATATGTAGTGATATGTTTTTTGGTGGGGTGAATTAATCAAACAAATTTTTTTTTTCCAATTTTTCATTTTTTTTATTTTTTATATTTGTCTAGTTGGGAATAATATAAATATATAATTTTTTTAACAAACAGGTAAAAAAATATCACAAAAGACAAAATAAACAAAAATAAAATCACAAAAAAATTTATATCCAAACAACACCTACAAACTTGGAGGAAAAGTTGGTTAAGATTTGCTAAAAATAGCAAATGACCATTGGAGCACCATTGCTATAATTTGGCAAAATAACACTATTCATTGTCAAATTATAGCAATAGCATTATAGCAATAATGATTGGAGATGCTCTTAGCAATATAGTCATCTAAGATTTTACTTTTTTTGATAAAGTAATCTAATATTTTGGGAACATCATATCTACTTGCTAATAAGGGGGTATGTGACCATTTTCTAAAAATATATAAACAAAATTACCACATGACTGCATGCCATTAAACCACCACACGATTGAACTGAAATTTTTGACTCACCTAATATTTTTTGCTTTTGCAATTTTAATAACTAGTCAACATTTTATGCTGATTAAATTCATTGCATATTTTGACTTTATGTTTTGATATTAAATTTCAGCAATTACAACTATGGACAAGTTGGAGAGACCTTAGGGTTGGATCTCCTAAACAACCCTGATCTAGTAGAAACTGACCTGATCATCTCATTCAAGATAGCCTTATAGTTCTGGATGACCCCACAATCACTAAAGCCTTCGTGCCACACGGTCATCACCGAAACTTGGATGCCGTCTACAGCTGACCAATCAGCAAGTTGGGTTCCCGAGTACAGTGTCATCACAAACATCATATATGGCAATCTCAAATGCAGTCATGGCACGGATTCAAGGGTTGAGAGTCGCATTGGGTTCTGTCAAAGGTATTGTAATGATGAAATATTCGGGGTTTGCACTGGTTGACTGCAACAACCAAAGGCCTTTTGGATTCAGACACTTGCTTGACTCTACGTAATTGCAACATCCCTACAGTTTTTGCATCAGTGCAAAACTGCACAAGCCACTGTCGTACTAAGTACAATAATGGCATGTTTGATTGGAAGGATTAGAGTATGTGATTGGAATTATTAATCCGCGGGCCCAATTATCCTATGTTTGTTTTGACATTTTGTTTTAGGATTATCAATCCAATGGATAATTAATCCAACAAATTTGTAGGATTATTAGTAATGGGGTAGGGGTGGGATTGTGAATACCACACTAATTTAATTGGATTATTAATACCTCACTATTAGTATTGTGAAATCAAACATGGCCTAAGTGTACAATAGTAATGACTCTTTTAAGTTTTTCTGCCCTGGGTCCAAGTAGTTGCAATGAATTAATGAACTATTTACAATATGTGATCCAAATAATATAATAGGTAGATGTAAGAGTACAATTTGTTCAAAAATTGTCCCTATCCCATCCTAACGTTCCGTTTGTTTGACCGAAAACATATTTTGAAAAATATTTTTTATTTTTTGACATTCTAAAAAATTTAACAGAAATTCAAAACAAACTCATTTGGAAAAAAAACATGTTTTATTTTTGAAAGTGATAACGTTTTCCCAACTAAATCTTACTAATGTTGCCACTACACCACCGCCACCCCCACCCACTTGCCCCTCCACCTCCACCACCAGCACCACCAACACAACCACCTTCACCGCTACTAATACAATCACTAGCCAGCACATTAGTTTTAAGGTTGCAACCAAACATAAAAAAATGTGATCTACAAAGAACATTTTTTTATTAAATATCTTTGTAAAGAATTTTTTTGCCAAATCAAAGGGAATCCAAGTAACACTACATTAAATATTACTTAAAAGCTTATTCGTGAATTACAACAAAATTGGCTACTACTAACTTCCATTACACTACATTTCCTGCCATTAGATATGTCTGTGTGGGATAGATCCAACCTGTATGGGCTCTGTTCAAACCTCACCAATGGAAGAACTGGAGGAGATGCCACAAATGGGATGTCTTTATATATGCATACCAATTGCAGAGACTTTAAATTTCTTGTACCCGGCCTCGTAGAATATGTCATGCCTATATCTCCTCAACAACCCCTTCAAGCTTTGGTTTGCTCTTGGCTCAGCCACATCATTTTACATCTTTACCCAACAAAAGCTCTAATGCTTTCTCAAAGGTTATATCATTCGGCTTCAAGTTCTGTACAGAAGGTTTAAATAGATGAAAACCAAGTTTAACAAAATAAGAATTCTCAAAGATGACAAATATATGAATGGAAAAAAGTGACTATCAAAACAAATAATATGCACTCTGAATGAAATAATCTGAACAGGGACCAGAGAATATTTTTTAAAAAGAATTTTCCTCTGCTCCACCCCATCTCAACAAGTAACTGAGATGTATACTGTTCATTAGACTATTCATTAGACTTCTTCCGAGCTGTACTTGCCTCTTTGGATCTTTCAAGTTACAGTGTGTTTCGTTTCTGTTTCCCCTTCTACTAGTAGACAATGGAGTTGGGATCTGAAAACTTTGACTCACAATCTCATGCAAACTTTCCAAGTCGCACTAAATCTTTGCATCATGGATGGGCAGTAAGTTTAACATGGTTTACCAATTAGGGTGAATGTTATGCGTGTATTATTTTTTTTTCTCTTCTTTTTTGATGTGAAACAAATTCAATTAAAAAATACAGACTTAAGGTTCAAACAGCAGTCTCTCGGAAGCAAGAAAAACGTGTATGTATTGAACCAGCATAGGAAAACAAATACAAAAGCTAATCAAGAAGTAATAATCTCACCAACACAGTGAATCCACATCAAATTTGCTTGATATGCATTTTAAAGATCTTAATATCACAAATCTGCACTTGAGTTTGTGAAAAGATTTTTCTTTTTTTTTTTTTTCCCAATTCTTGATCCAATTTTCCATCCACTTAATCCAAATTTTAAAACATTTATGATGGGAAGATTTACAAGAGGAATTCACCAGTTGAGTTCAAGGGAAAATAATTGTTTGCCAGTAATGATTTGCATTCCTCGGACATCACTAAATGTATATCACATATCCATTCCAAACAACACTCAATCTCTATGACTACACTCCTAAAGGTTTATTTAATTATAAGCCCACCAAATTCAATGCATCACTCCTAAAGGTTTATTTAATTATACGCCCACCAAATTCAATGTATCATACAGCGTGCAGCTGTTTGTCCATATATTAGCCCGCCTACTCAATCCTATTACTGCACTCCTAACGGTTCATTTAATTATAAACCCACTAAATTCAATGTATAATACAGTATGCAGATCGGCCAATCTACTCAAACCTTATGACTGCACTCCTAAAGGTTTATTCATATATTTATTATTTAAATTAATAGTCTATATTTTTCTTTTTTTTGGGTACATTGGAGGCTGTAGCCTAAGGGGAGTCTTGCCTGTGACAAGACTTAAAATCTTGACCTCCTAATGAGATGTAGGTGTTCCAGCCAACTGGATTATTCCAGTAGGTCATAACTTTCTCTTCTTGTTAGTTTAAGAGGGCAGCCCTCTAGCAGAGCTGTAGTTCTGCCGCTAAAGCATTTCCGAGGGTCCAATACTTTGGAAAAGTTGTACATTGCTTTTGCAAAAGCCAAAAATACTCCCAATAGTTGTATGTTTCTTTCTTCCTTTCCATTCTTATTTTTTTCATTTCCCTCCTTGTTTTGGAGAGGCTTAATATTTGCCCGTTTTGCCTTAAATTTGGTCTCTGAAATCAAGAACAGAATATGTCTATGGCAGGACCCTTGAGATTCAATCTTCCCAGCTCACAAGGGGAAGACAGGAAAAGGAAAAAGGCAATCTCACAAATAAATACACGTGCAATTGGTTGGTACTTGATAGTTAAAAGTATAGCATATGTGCATGGTTCATCATGTGTAATTTAATCAATATTTAAGACATATAGACAACTCAGGCCTGTCGTTACGTGACAAGCATTTCATGCTGGAAATTCATTCTTTTGTTTTGCCAAATTATTACTCAAGTTATGTTTCACAAACTTTCATATAACGCTTTAGTAATTCTTTTCATCGCTGTCTGCACAACTTGTTCAGTATTCAGTGTCTTTGACAGTGTCTTCTCATTATTTTGGGACCTCAAAATGACAGTGACGGCAGATATTTCACTACATAAATAACACTTCCTATATATGTATTAACATAGTTCTCCATTAGGTGTTTCATATCTAATTTTTTAATAAGTACTAGGTGTTCATATTCAATTTTTTATAAGTATTAGGTGTTCATATTCATCTAAAATAATACACCTACCCCCAAGTGCCACATTTAAGGGCAGATTTCGGCTTCTGGCCCATCCAACTCCTATACCTACTTCACAAATTGATAAAAATACTCCGAACTATGTATGGCTGAGAATTGACCTATATACACCAGCTGTCTAGTTTTAAGAACCCATTTGTAAGGTTTTGCTATAGGAGGCTAATATGGTGGCCAATAGCTTATTAGTTAAACTTGCTGTGGATACTTCTCATACTCAAATGAGTACTACAATAGGAGATTCAAGCTGAATTTAGTGAAGAAAAAGAGTTGGAAAATACCATAACTATTTAATAAAGACATGCTTAACAAAGAAAGATATACCTCAGGTACAGGCACGATTGTGTGTCGATGTCTAATGGAAAATCCAAACTTTTCAAGCTTCAATACAACTGGCTGGCCATCATCAGGATGGTTTCCCTAACATAGATACAGGAAAACTGAGTTTGACAATGATAAATAAAAAAAATTTAAAAAACGAGTATTTAGATGAAGACATACCAATGTTGCAGGCTAGTGCAGCAACTCAATAGCATCTTGCAGGGTAATAGAGTCTATATTTTTTTTTATCTGAAATAACAAATGTTACTTGTCCAAAAAAAATTCTGAAATAATAAATGTTTTCAATCATGTATGAATTAAATATTACAACAAATACAAGTCATTTTATTCATTTATTTTATTTTTTATTTTTTTTTGAGGGGGGCGAAAGAAGCAGGTAGTGTTTTTCAGATGCATGAACTGCCATATCGAAACAGTTCATAAAAAAGTTCTGAACTGAAGCTTGTGTATGATATCCTAAAAAAATAAAATGAAGGCATGGATCAAAGTCGATCTCCCATCTGTAGATGCCTAGATGCACCAAGAGACCTCAGAGAGCATCCACATAATCCATATTTTTAAGATTCTTTTTTCTTTTCTTTCTTTTTTTATTATTTATAAATCCATATTTTTACAATTAATCCACAACAGCCAGAATTTTTGAGCACCAAGTTATTGCATCATGGCCAAATGCAATTATCCTCCAGGTACTCCCCTTGGAGGAAAGAATAATTTTCTCCATAATAATAAAAACAGAAACATACTGATGAAAAATATATTAGTGCATATCAACTTTGGTGCTTAAAAACCTTAGTGGAAGCTTCACGTGCTTTGGTATATTTTTTTAAAAGGGGGAATTAAACAAACTAGTAAATTTTTTTGACATTCTATAGTTATATGATTGTAAATATGTCATACATTAGTTATATTCTTTTACCTATAAAAAATATCATGCAGGACTTTTCATACTTGCGGATAGCATCTTTTTTGCCCTAGGCACATGATAAAATTTTTTAACAATTAGAGGAAGCTAGATATTCTAATACCGAAATCAAATTGTGATACAAATAAAAACTGGATGAAATGCGACTTTTAACTTTGACAAAATCATATTGGCGCAAAACTAGATATTCTAATACCAAAATGTTTAAGAAGTAGGACCAAGACAAGGAAAAGAAGAAAGGGACGAAGTATAAAAGGAAGATTGATGACCAAATGATCCGACAATATGATTGAGAGATATCCAGAGACACTGGAATGGAGTTTCAGCTCAGTGGTTGAAGCACAGTTGGCTCTAGAATAATGTGACAAACATTGGCAAGAATAGAGGGGCAGCTGCCTAAAGCAGAGAAGATTTTCAGGAATAACAAATGAGTCATTATTCAGCCAGTGAGGATCATGCTGGAACAGGTGAACCTTCCAAAAAAAATCAAGAAGTCTAAAAGGACATGAATGGAAGTAGTGAGAAAAACGACCTGCAAGGTCAAGAATAAGGGAAAATATTGCTTTAAAGATTAATGGAATTTATGAAATTAACTACAAAAGTAGTAGTGATATTCTGGGAGGATGATGTGACCACTGTCAATTCTATAGGGAGCTGATAAACTGCACTTTTTGTATCCCACTTTTAATTATTCAATACTGATGAAACACAAGAAGCAGAGGCTATATAGCAACAAACAAAAATTATTCATTAACGACAATAAATATGACACACTATTGGATTCAGATAATAATAAGAACAACGACGACTACTGCATCTGCATCTACAATACTAACAACAAAAGAAAAGAAAAACACTCTAGAAATGGGTATCAACAGAAGAAGCAAGATATTCATGTGGCCAGTGGTGGAGCCATCATTGGCCCAGAGGGGGCAGTGCCACCCCTCAACTCTTTTAAAATTACAAGTTAACCTGTACTTATAAAGTTCTTCAAATTGGCCCCTTTGAAATTTTATACATGCCCCTTAATCTTTTATAATCCATCTTTTTTTCTATCATGCAGTTCACAACACAAATATGCAAAATAAAAGACATATTCCACAAGGTGTATTCTTCTTCAAAGAGAACAAGTGTCAGCACATGAATGCTTGCATAAAGAGAGAAAAGCATGCAAGAGCAGTTTAGAATCTCTAGATATGTTTATGTTCAGTCTTATGTTTATAGATTTTATGATAATATTATGCATAAATTTATGTTTAGATTTATTGATTTCAGTCTGTATATGTATGGATTTTTTGAAATTTGAAGGCCTGATTTGAATAACCAAATTAAACCAAACAGGCATGACCCAACCCTTTGTATCAGATCCACAGATGATCCCTTGATGTTAATTGTTTTGAAGGGGAAAAAAAAGGAAGAAAATTAACATCACAAGACTTCCCTAATGACCAGTAGTGGCTAAGTATTCATCCCTAATTTACTTGAAAAGAAAACAAAGCATAGATGCTTAACTTAAGCATTTACATATATGCAGATAATGGCAGTAGGCCAGGAATTAAAGCTCCAAAAATTTAGTAGTCCCATTACAAATACAAATGAGGCTAAACATACTTGGGAAACCGAGGCTCTTTTAGGCAAGTATCCCTTCCTGTCCTCACCAAGCTGAACATAGAACCCATAAGGACCATTCTTCAAGAGAATCTAAAAAATAAAAATAATTCCAATACATACATTAAAAGCAGTAATAAGCTTCTGAAGATGATAAAGATTCATTTTTCACATAATTGATGTTAAATCAAAACAAGGAAAACCTTCTCATTTGATCCAGGGTAAAGGCCTAAACATTTTGGCTCCTCCCCTGTGTCGCTATTCTGAGGAGTAACCTCTTCATCATCATCACCGTACAATGTCTTAGCAATGTACCTGCAAACAACCCAACCATAAAAGCTATTTATAGTGACCAAATAACAAAATATTATTTATCCATAAAGATTGTTTGCAATCAAAACTTGAAAAGCTTAAAAATTATAAATGAATAATTACTACTAATTATTTCCTACAATCAGGAATACAAGAAAATGGGTTAAAAAAAAATTGAGAAAATACTAATTTAGTGGCTTAAATATGAGATAAATGACTATATCTCATTAAACCTTTAAACACTAGATTGGACAATGTTCCATAACAAAATTGAGAAAGAAGCAAACCCTAATCGAGCAAGTGTCAAAGAAGCTCATCAATGGAGATCGCATAAAGTATGAATTTAGGCACTAGAGTCAAGGATGTAGAGATATCAGGCAATTGGTGATGAAGTCCTCTGTCAAAACCCATTCCAAATTGTGCACTTTGTAAATTTTGGGTTTTGGGTAGTTCTAGTGGTTAGGTTTTAGGTCAACTACGGTGTTGGGTTGAGTAGGAATGATTTGAGGGTAGCAAAGGTAGGTAGGGAAATTGCGGATATTGGTAGGGGAGTGACGGAGGTAAGTAGAGATGATCGAGATAGGTGGAGAGGAGTGGAGGAGTGATGGAGGCAGATGGGGAAGTTGTAGAGGTGGCGAGGGAGGGTGAAGGAATGTGCGGACGCAGGTTGTTTGCAAAAGACATTGAAAAAAACAAGGCTACTTTTGTTATTTTATAAAAATATGTCATGATTTTTTTAGGTTTTTTGAGTCTTCCATAGTTGTTATTTTTAAAAAGTTGGCACTATTTTGTAACATTAGTTTCAAGAGCCCAACCAAACACAGGGAGACATTTTTTCTAAAAATATTTTTCGTAGAAAATGTTTTTCGTAGAAAATGTTTTCCATGGAAAAATGTTTTTTGTTTAAACAAACGAAGCGCAAGTTACAATAAAAATACAAGTACAGAGGCCCATATTTGTTGCATTTTACTAGGATAAATGAACCAATAAGGAAATGAACAATATATAAAAGGTAACATGATTTATAGGTGGAAAAATGTTTTTTATTTAAACAAACGAAGCGCAAGTTACAACAAAAATACAAGCACAGAGGCCCATATTTGTTGCATTTTACTAGGATAAATGAACCAATAAGGAAATGAACAATATATAAAAGGTAACATGATTTATAGGAAATTGCTAAAAAAATGTGAAACTATCATTGCAATTGTAGGAATTTGTTTTCAATTCACTACACCATAACAATATCAAAATGATTCTGATGACTCACCGACAAATGGAGCTTATGCAGAAGAGAAGAAGCATTTAAGAGCGAAGTAAGAGAGAGAAGGTTAAAGTCTGATGATACCATAACAAGCAACTCCAATTGTTTGAGAGAGTTGAATCTAGTTATCCTTGCAGGTATTGGGAGGACTTGAAGAGAAAAGAAGAAAAAAGTTTTATATAGAAAAATATCCCATTTTCATACACAAAATGAAAAAGTACACAATAAAGAGTAATAATTCTTTCATTTTTTTCATCTCATCTGTTGTCAAAACTAGTGATAGGGTTTGAAGCTGAGGAAGATCATTTGCAATTCCATTGAACATATATATATTGTGTGCCCCTCTCATATGCAACCATGAACCTGATATGCACTTTTTCCAGCCGAGGAACGTCAAGAAAAGAGAAGTATTTCACTTTACCAATATATGCAAATGTGGTAAGACCAATAGAAAAAATCTCAAACTGCTCCACTCCATAGCATTTATGCACAATCAAAATCTTCAAATGGAGGGATGGACCATGAATGCATAAAGTTTCAGGTAGAATACTGTTCTTTAGCCTCAACTATTCAAGGTTTAAACAACTAGAAAGGATACTGTTAGCACAACTTTGATTTAGAGGCACATGTTCTAAATCAAGGGATTTAGGAAGACGAGCCTGCTCACGTTACGTGATTAGGGGTTGGCCTTAGGTTGCATGATTTTAGGCACAAATACTTTAATTGAGATTAATCACCTTGAGGTTGAAGAAGAAGCTGACAGGGAAAATCATATAAGTTATTACTTTGACTTTCAGGACTAGCAGAAAAGTCAAGATCAAGCTTTTCAGTTTTCATTATAATTGCAAATCTAATCCACCTATCAACATAACCAGCGTACTCGTTACCAAGACAAAAACAGATCCTAAGAGTGAGTAGCCTTTGACCATTGTATAGCTCCAAAAATTGATCAACTCCAGTTACAAACTTTTTACTCTTATCCTCCCATGAGATATCTGAATCTCCATTTGAGTACCTTGCTTTGTAGTTGATTCCGAGCACAGTATGAAGATCAAAATCAAGATTCAACATGAATGGACAGATATATTAGCACAACTTTGATTTAGAGGCACATGTTCTAAATCAAGGGATTTAGGAAGACGAGCCTGCTTACGTGATTAGGGGTTGGCCTTAGGTTGCATGATTTTAGGCACAAATACTTTAATTGAGATTAATCACCTTGAGGTTGATGAAGAAGCTGACAGGGAAAATCATATAAGTTATTACTTTGGCTTTTCAGTTTTCATTATAATTGCAAATCTAATCCACCTATCAACATAACCAGCGTACTCGTTACCAAGACAAAAACAGATCCTGAGAGTGAGTAGCCTTTGACCATTGTATAGCTCCAAAAATTAATCAACTCCAGTTACAAACTTACTCTTATTCTCCCATGAGATATCTGAATCTCCATTTGAGTACCTTGCTTTGTAGTTGATTCCAAGCACAGTATGAAGATCAAAATCAAGATTCAACATGAATGGACAGATATATTTCCATCTTCTAGACAGTATCCTTGCCTTGATAGAATCTCTAATACTCAAAAACGAGAGAATGAAAGAGAGAATGTCATCTGGCATTTCAGTAAGATGATCAATGGGTTTGAGGTCATTGCCCTAACATATTTCAACCAACGAACATGTATATTAGCAAACAGTAAATTACTTTAATGGACACAAGTATTTTCTAGGGCTGAGCAAGAAATTAGTATAATTCGTAATTGGATATTTAGTTTGATCTGATAAATTTGAATTGGTTTTTTGAATTTGTGTTTTGGTTTCGGATTGAAAATTTAAAAACCCGTAAGTCACAAACCAATTTTGGATTGAATCTCACGATTCCGGATTGGAACTGATCTGGACCATATAGAAATAATTTATATTTATATTTATACTATATACCCTCTCATGTAATATAATTTATTGTTTCATATAAAAGCTAAAGTCTAACCCTAATTCATTCACGCCACACAGTCTCTAACACTCTCATCTCTCTCTCGGTACTCTCTCTCGCCACACTGTCTCTAACACTGTTATCTCTCTCTCGGTACTCTCTCTCTCTTCTCTTTCTCATCTTAGACTGAGTTCTCTCTCTCTCGATACTGTCTCTCACACTCTCATCCATCTCAGATCAGATCGGTGAACTACTTGTCTTTCTCTTGGTGAGCTGTCTCTCTCTCTCTCGATGACACTGTTTTTCTGTTTCTGAAATTGGTGTGGGTGTGTAAGTAAGAGTTTTTATTTTTATTTTTTTTCTATTTTTATCTTAAATGGGTGTGTGTATATTTTTCTGTTTTTATTTTTTTCTAAAACAATGACTTTTTTATATAAGGAGAGAAATAGTGTATCTTAAATGGGTGTGTGTGTATTATATGATTTCTGTTTTTATTTTTTTCTTTGGTTTCTGTGGTGTGGATAATTTTTTTTTCTTTGATTTCTAGTATGATTTCTATGGTATGGAGAGAAACCGTGTATATTTTTTCTTTGATTTCTGGTATGATTTCTATTCTCTAATAATATTAATCTTATTTTTTTGATGTATTTCTTTTTCTTGTTTGATAGATGCGTACTGGAGAGACAAATTATGTCATGACCTCTCTCAGTCTCAGTCTGAGCCAGAGTATGATCCTCAACCTGAAACTCCTTCTGGTTCAAAGGTATGCCCCCCTTTTAAAACCAGTTTATCTCTGTTTGTTTGCTTAGAATTTGTGGAAAGGGAAATGTCTACTACTGTTAAATTTGTTTGTTGTTGTCTACTACTACTGCTATTTGTTTGATTGGAATTTTGTTACATAAGATGACATTTTGGAGAATTGGTGATACTGTTTTAATGGGTTTTTGTTATTTTATATGTTGATGTTTTTGTTGATCAGTTCACATATGATGCTGTTTGCTTTTGTTTGCTTTAAATGTTCTATATTTTTTTTGTTATTTAATTATGTGAATCTGTAATCCTAAACCGATCCAATCCATGTTTAAATAGATTGGTTCAGATTGGTTCCATGATTTAAACAGATTGGATTGGTTCTAGTTTCTCAGGAACCGTAGATAACGGATTGGTCCTAATTTTACCCCAATCCGGACCATGCTCACTCCTAGTATTTTCACAATTTCTAACCACCATACAGAAACCAAAGTGGCATAGATTGGTCTTTTTCCCAGGAGAATTATTGAAGGATTATGTTCCTAAGAGATAACCGAGACAAAAGTACCATTAGTAGTGATAGCATATCTACACTTATATTCATGTATGGTCTTCTTATAATGTATAGCATCTCTATTTAGTATAGTCATTAAGGCGTTTACTTTCTAACAATGGTGAAATATCATGTTATCTGTTGTTGTATTAGGCAAGTTTCATTGCCAAGGAATGAAAGATGATTAACCACATCCCTTTGGATCTCTTTGCAACGTCAATATACACATTTGAACACTTATCTACATTTTTGTTGATGGTTTTAACTTTCAACCAAGATCTAGTGCAAGCTCTAACAAAAACTGCTTGATTTGCGAAACTAATTGGTATTGTAGTGTAAATCATATGTGTTTTTCTCATGAAGCATTGACAATACACATTATTGGGGTTGTAGTTTGACCCAATAATGCTCTTCCATGAGATAGATAGGGAATGCATTGTAAATTGGTCTCGTTAACTTGTTCAAATTGTCTAACTATTTACAGACAGAGATAAACTATTTGTTATTATTTTAATGGAAATAGAATAAAGTCAAAGATAGTATTGCTCATATAAAATTTCTAGCTCTCAACGGTAATTTGGTTGGATTTTCAATTTCAACACTTCAACATATTGTCCAAAAATTAGCACAAAATGACTTGCATTTTCTCCTATAATAAGGCAACAGTTAAGACTTATCTCCTATAGAAATCTGCAAAGTAGGGTCATGCTTATAATATGGGGTAGTTACAGGCCAGTCCTATGAACCGTACCAAAAAAGCCTGCTCAAGCTTTCAACGATTAAAAATAAATCAAAACTCGCAAACAAAAACCAAAATGTCCCAACCATTTATCAGTTTTATAAATTTTTCACTATCATTACCAGTACCAAATGATTATTCCACAAACATAAAATATAAAATATACATCTAAAAAGTCTAAAAAAATTCTCATTATCAAAACGAGAGGTAAACACGTAAAATTTTTTACTCAAGACTTATGAGTCTGGTCCAGTCCATAAGATCCGCCAGTAATTATCCCTTATAGTAAAATGTTGTGTTATGTTATTTTGAATACATATCATTTATGTTTAAATAATTGAATCACTTGAACTACAAAAAATCTTGTTTTATTGCCTCAATTGTGTCCGATGGTAGGACCACGAACAGAGAGAGGATTTTACACTGAGGGGGGGCAACTAGTGCCGTCTCCATAAATTTTTATTCAATACGGCGTTCAACAGCAATTTTTTTCAACTTAACCGGCCTTGTGTCACGTACCAACTCATTAGGGATGTAAGTTCTACACCAAGCACCTTGCAAGCGCATTAGTTTGTAAGCAGCAAGGCAGGTAAAGTAGATCTCTATTGCATTTACTGAGTTAGTCCGTGGGTGTAATTCATGGGATATGTAGTATCACTCGTGAAGCCGGCTTCTCGGGGGATGACAAGCGCCCAGTCCATGTCACTTGGCAGGTTGAAATTTTCATCACCCATATCCAAATCAGACTGGCCAGTGAGTTGAATTCTTTAAGCGATTTCGATTTGGTGGATTAGGCAGGTTGAGTGTGTGTTAAATCTGGAATCCAAAATCTGGACTTTCTTTTTCTTTTTGACATGATTAAAATCTGATCAACGCCGACCAAGGAAAAGAAATTTTTTTTAAAAAAACTACATACACATCCTTAGAATACAAGCAACTTCCAATAATCATAGTCATAAACAAAATACAAACAACAAACATAGAAATATAAAAATTATCAAAAAAACATATTAGTTACAAAAAAAATGAACTTTGTATACATCTCACAAAATCAACATTCTTACACTTCAATACAAGAAAAAATTGAAACAAAAAACACAGTCTGTACAGACAAGAAAAACAAAAGCAAATTTTTTTTTTTTTTTAATTAGAAGAAGGAAAAAACACACACATACACACACACACACACAAAAGTGGGGAGTTTTTGGTAAATGACGTCCAAAGGGTGCCTGAGGGCAGGGGTTGCAAACTTGCAGTTGCAGCAGTGTGGGCATGTGGGGAGTAGAGGGAGAGAGAGTACCTTGGAGGCGACGTCGGAGTGACCGGTTGAAGTAGCGGACGCCAGTGGTTGGATGAGTCTGAGGGTGTGATCGACATTAGAGAGACATCGAGATCTGCATGACAAAAAGCGCCGTTCCAGTGTGTGTCCAGATATGTCATTTTGGGGCAAAATTTACACACACACCCAAAATAAAATAAAATAAATTGAGAAGAAGTAGAAGACACAGAGAGAGGAGACGAAATGTAATAACCTGACTCTCGTATGTGATTCTGATATATTTTACGTCCCTTATTCTGTGCTTTCAAATGCTAAATGTGAAACTTCATGAGAAATTAAGTTTAAGTATATATATCTTATGAATTGAACCTGTATCTGTTAGGTAAGGAAAGTATTTGTTACATTTAGAATGTTAAATCAGAAATTGAGGACCTTAGAGTCTTGAGAATCCCAAAATGATTACATAATTGGAATCAGCATAATTTTTAAGTAATAATGAGCCTTCCTATGAAATTTTAATTTGGGATGATTAAACGATTGATTTTCGTCCTATTCCCTCTTTATGTATATATGTGTATTCTTTGACCCTTTTGATAAAAGAAGTTTCTAACTCAAACACATCTCCTGAGAGAGGGTTAGGGAGAGAAAGAGAGCTTGAGAGGGAGGAGAGGAGGAATTGAGAGAGAGTTAGTGAAGATTTGGCTCAAGGTATGTATGAATCACCTCATTTCTAACCTCTTCTTAAACTCCTCTTACTTTCATGGAGTTTGACATTGAGAACATGTATGTGGGCATTATTTTCTTGGGAAGTATTCTTATCATTTGATTGTGTTAAAGGTAAAGTAGGTATAAAGAGGAGTTGTAACTTATCCTTTGAATTTTCATGTAGAAATTACATGTGGCACATGAATATTGTTTGTATGATGAAGAGAATTGAGTGGTGTTGCAAAATTGGGAAGAATTAATGTAATTGAGCTTGTGGTTTATGAATATTGAGGCATCATATACTTATAATCCATGTTATCATGATGTTAAGCTATGGTATTGCCTTAATTTTCCCTCATTTGTGCCTTAACATGTGCCTACCAAGTTGTGGGTTTTGTCTAAATTTCAAACTGCAGATTGTGCAGAATCGCCGCACGTGCGGGGGTCATGGCCGTACGTGCGGGAAGCCTTGCCGCACGTGCGGGGTCACAGCCGCACGTGCGGAAAACAGGGAAAAATTGGGCGATAGACACTGAAAAAAAGGCACGCGCGGGACCCTTCTGCCGCACGTGCGGGAGCCACTGCCGCACATGCAGGGCTCACAGCCGCACGTGTGGCCCATGCTGTAAAATCCTGTCTGCTCCGTTTTATCTGTTTAACCCTCTGGAATGGTTAAAATTAGTATTTGAAGTTTTTAAAATGCTTATTAATGTACTGAAGTTATCGAATCAAATGTGAGTTTAAAGAAAAAGGAAGTTGACTAATTTGTGGGTTCTATGTGTGCATAGGTCACATACTAGAAGGAACTGTTGCGCCATCAATGCACTGTGAGTAGTAGTACTGTTATAGTATGCCTTTCTACAGCTAATGATTTCTATCTGCGTTCTGTTAATGCATGTCAATTATGCAACTTCTAGGAATGTTAGAAAAGATGTGAATGAATGATGTAAAAGAATGGAAATGTTTTCATATGACCCTGCAACTACTCTGTTTTTCGGTTATGATTAGTGGCCATCATTAATGTGATATAACCTGTAAGTTACTTATGATTCCGTATAAGAATTACATACGAATTATTAATATTGTGCAATTGATTGATGAAAAAGGAATTAGGGACGTAAACCCCGTTTATAGAAACATAATCTTTTGAATGTCCTATTTTGGACTCCTATAATCTGATTGATTTGGCGCACGTTTTATGTCATTGATATCTGCCTAGAATGGATTATCGAAATGAATACTCGGATAACGTCAAAGAATCGAATATCAACAATATTGTTATATGACCCAAGTTAGGGCGTGAATTGGTCCGTCCTCATGAATAGTGCTGTAATGACACCTGTGACTTTTGTCGATGAGTATTGTTAATGTTCTGATATGCAAGATAATTATGCTAATTTGTAAGAACCCATGGGGTACCTTATGAACACTATTATGGAATTATCTTCTTATGAACCCGGGAATATTCTGTTCTGTTTAATCGATATGTTTATGCCATGACGTGATATGAATGGTTCTATTCTTAAAACCTATGAATTTCTGGTATGGAGCAAAGTGTTGTACGGAACTAAGTGCTGCAGTGCGAGTCACCTCTAGAATCCGTACGAGCCACCTCTTGAGTCCATACTTGTGTGTACTAGGCTTAAAGTCGTTTTGTGAAAGTTAAGAGGCCTATGGCCACTCTGTGAAAGTTATGAGGCCTATGGCCGTTCTGTGAAAGTTATGAGGCCTATGGCCGTTCTGTACCATCTATGAGGCCTATGGCCAATTTGTGACATCTGGGCCTATGGCCATTCTGTATGATCTGTTAGTATGAAACAAAGTGCTGCACGGAACTAAGTGCTACCATGCGAGTTACCTCTAGAATCCGTGCGAGCCACCTCTTGAGTTCATACATTCTGATAAGGGCTGTATGCCATTCTGATAAGGGCGTTATGCCATTCTGATAAGGGCTTAATGCCATTCTGATAAGGGCTTTGTGCCATTCTGATAAGGGCTTAATGCCATTCTGATTATGGCTTAATGCCATTCTGATAAGAGGCTTAATGCCATTTTGATAAGGGCTGAATGCCATTCTATTTAAGGGCCAAATTGTGAAGTTATGAATCTATGAGGCCGAGGGCCAATTTGTGAATGTGTGAACCCATCGGGCCAAGGGCTAATCTGTGAAGTTGAAAACCGACAAGACTGCTCTGAAATTAGTACAAAATCAGCTCAACCACATGATCTCTGCATTTACATACACATTGTTATGTATAATGATTTAAGTTGTTCATTGAGTTATTAAAGTACTATTATTCACTGAGATCATCTCACTTCGAATTTTGTCTGATTCTGTAGGTAATAATCTGGAGGTCAGCCATAACCCTCGGCCTCTGTGTGTCCAGGCATTTGGGTGAAGTCTGCCCGTTTTTGTGTAGTTTACTATGTTTCGGCTTATACTCTGATTGTCTGCAATATATTGAAATTTCCAATGTTTTGTTATACGCCCAATCAAGGGGCGGTGTTTTGTATATGTATATGTTAATATTTATCATCTGATACACTGTTTGTGATCCTGGCATGATAGTGGTCGCTCAGTGGATGTAATTCTTTTTACTTTATGTTATTTTTTATATTTAATGCTTCCGTTCAGGCCCCGTATGTTGCGTATACCATGTCAATGTCCGTATCTGAAGTAGTCATGCCCAAACTTTTAGGGGCGGGTTTGGGGTGTGACACGAAACTTCTCTGGCACACTCTCGGCAACTCACACCACCGCGACCCCTACTATTCGGCCACTCTCTGACCCCCACAGCACCACTGTCGCAAACTCACTCATCCTCTTCCTTCTTGTTCTTCTTTCTCTTTTGATTGAGGAGGTTGGTTGCGGTGGCGGTCGCTAGGAAGGAAGAGGGCACAAACAAGATTTTCTTTTCAAAATCTTAGAAAGCATCACTGTGTGTACAAATCTCACTTTGAAACCAAAACCCTCAATCTTTCCCACCCCATTTTCAGAGATTTCAACCATTATTGACTCACGGAATTCTTTTTCAAACTTCAAATCTTCAACCCTCAAACCTTTTTGTGTTAATTATAATTATATTCCAATACTTCACTCATCAAATACATAATGAATATAACCTTATTTGTTGGACTCTTTCTGAAATATTATCCATTCTAAGGGCTATCAGAAGAAGTGTGCAAATGGGTCTCTGTTTTTTGGTTTTGAATATGGGTTTAGATTTGGTGGGTGGAGAGGTAGTGATGGGTTGGGTTCCTGCGATCTGAGTCTGTAGAGATTGAATGATCTGAGACGATGTATTTGATGGGTTCCTGCAAATGGGTTGGGTTCCTGCAAAACCATATTCAAAACCATCTGAGTTTGGATCTGAGTCTGTTGAGGGAAGGTTGAGTTCGTGGAGGTGGACTGCGGATAAGGGTGGGCGGAGGTGGATTGCGGCGGCGAGGTGGTGGTGCGCTGATGGATGTATAGAGGGAACGGGTGGAAAAGAGTTTGGGATGGCGATTCTTCTCTCTGTCTTCTCATTTTTCTTTTTTCTTTTTTTTTTCTTTTTTTGGTGTAAATTTCGTCCCAAAATGATGTCGTTTGGGGACACTACAGGAACCATGGCAAGGAGCATGGCAGAGGATCCAGACTCATGTGGGATAGAGATAAATATAGAGTTATGTTAGGGTCCAAATAAATTACCAAATTATAAATTATTAAATTTTTTATCAAATTTAGGGGTTGTTTGGGGTGTCCTAAATAAGTGCATTTTTTTGTCTTTTTAGACTAAAAAGTTGAGAAAAAAAATATGCGGCGGCGAGGTGGTGGTGCGCTGATGGATGTATAGAGGGAACGGGTGGAAAAGAGTTTGGGATGGCGATTCTTCTCTCTGTCTTCTCATTTTTCTTTTTTCTTTTTTTTTTCTTTTTTTGGTGTAAATTTCGTCCCAAAATGATGTCGTTTGGGGACACTACAGGAACCATGGCAAGGAGCATGGCAGAGGATCCAGACTCATGTGGGATAGAGATAAATATAGAGTTATGTTAGGGCCCAAATAAATTACCAAATTATAAATTATTAAATTTTTTATCAAATTTAGGGGTTGTTTGGGGTGTCCTAAATAAGTGCACTTTTTGTCTTTTTAGACTAAAAAGTTGAGGAAAAAAATATGAATGTTTGGGTTAACTTTTTGCGAACCCGCTAGGTAGCTCGAAAGATGGGAGGCTCGACTGGCTCGAGACCAAAACGATGTCTTTTGGTTTTTTTTTTTCATAACTCACAAGTTCCATAGAGAAGGAAGAAAGAAGAGAAGAGGAGAGGAAGAATCAGACAAATCAAACCCAAAACTCAAAACCAAAAATCAAACTCACAAATCAAACCCACAAATTAAAACCAAAAATTCAACTCAAAGAGATTCAAATCAAAACCAAAAATCAAACCCACAAATTAAAACCAAAAATCAAACCTAAAGAGATTCAAATCAAAACCAAAAATAAAACCCAGAGAGATTCAAATCAAAGCTGTGTGTGGCAGAGAGATGAGATGAGAGACAACCATAATAATAGAGAGGCCATTGAATGCTTCACCACCCACCTTACCTAAACTTCATTAATAAGTAGCTCATCAAGCTCTCCTAACACACAGGCACACACAAGAGAGAGAGAGAGAGAGAGAGAGAGAGAGAGAAAAAGAGTCTCATTTGTGTGATATATACAGATCTGTTTGTATATAGATCCATTCCTCCTCTCCATCTTTTTTTTCTCATCCTCTTCCTCCTCCTCTTCATCTTTCCTCCTTCTCTCTCTCCATCTTCTGTTGATTTCAAAGAAAAAAAATATGTCGATTTTCAGATCTATTCCCCCTCTCTGTAAACGAGAAAGAAAAAATTGAAAAAATAAAAATAAAAAATACCCAAAACGACGTCGTTTTGGGTATTCAAGCCAGTTCAAGCCACATGTTTTTCAAGCTACGAAGTATTTTCCAATTTTTTTTTATCTTTTTACAAAAAATTATATAAATAAGTGTATAGGAGAAGTAAGTGTAATAGGCTGTACGACACCTTTTTCTGGGCAGAGTGCAGGAGATAAGGACATGATTACCTCCTTCGCGGGCAACCATTTGGACTGTGTTATTCAGCCTGTGGGGCCCACCACGAGTCCCATTTTGATCATCTGAACCGTTCAATTTATAGAACTCATCGAGTATTATATGCCTGTAAAAAAATCACATTGATCGGATATCGAAATCACATTGATCAGATTAGTTTTTGTTCACCAGTTAACTATAACACCATCCATTTTTTTAATACAAAACTGATTTGATCATATAGTTAGCGATATCCGATCAACGTGATTTTTTATAGGCATATAGTACTCAACGGGTTCTACATTTTAAACAGTTCAGATTATCAAAATGTGATCCGTGGTGGCCCTCACGGGCCGAACATCACAGTCTAAATGGTTGCCCGCAAAGGAGGTAGTCATTTCTAGATTAGTACAGCATGCCAATCACGCGGACAACCCATTACTTCAGCAAAAAATTGAGTTGTATTTTTTTTATGTGTAAATTTTATTTATTTATTTTATTTTTTTGTGTGAATAGTGATAACTTTTTAGCTTTTTAAGTAACTTTTGGATTTTTTGTCTTTTTCAAGACGTTCCAAACCAGGCCTTAGTATGGAACTTACACAAATCACATGGATTCCACATTTATATGAAAGATTTGGTAAAAAAATTAGTAATTTATTTGAGATCCATAGCATTTTTTATAAACCTTTTCTATTAGGTTAATTTCGCTTTTTCCCTAAATTATCACCAATTTCCCTATTTCATTCCCAGATTATTAATTTAGTTTACTTTTTATATTTATGTTTATGTGATTTAATTGGAGACGATTTTACAAATTATTAATCGTTGAACCCTAATTTAATGGGCAAGAAGGTAATTTTATTTTCATTTGAAACAACTTAAATTATACAACCAAATGGCCATTAAATTAGTTGTGACGTGTTGTTTGTTCAACAAAAATAAGAAAAATGAATATTTTGTTATATGATTTAAGTTGTTTAAATTTTGAAATAAAATTTGAAGAAATTAGAAATAAATAAAACCCAGGGTTTGCCCTTAGTAAAATATCAAACCCTGAGATTTTTATGATTTTACAAATTATTAATCATTGAACCCTAATTTAATGGGCAAGAAGGTAATTTTATTTTCATTTGAAATAACTTAAATTATACAACCAAATGGCCATTAAATTAGTTGTGATGTGTTGTTTGTTCAACAAAAATAAGAAAAATGAATATTTTGTTATATGATTTAAGTTGTTTAAATTTTGAAATAAAATTTGAAGAAATTAGAAATAAATAAAACCCAGGGTTTGCCCTTAGTAAAATATCAAACCCTGAGATTTTTATTTCTTCAATTCCAACCATAAGTTTTTGAAATAAATTAAATTTGAACCATTTGTCCATATCTAATTAAAACCATTAACGAAGAAAATTATTTTGCAATACCTAGCATTATATTATTCACTCTTCCAACTCTAAGTCAATTACAATTTCACCTAAACCATACATAATCACAACCATCTTTACCAATCATCATACCCTTCCATCACCACCTTATTATGCATCTCACTATACTTGATTATCCTCTTCCACTCCTTCTTGCCCATACCCTATTGTCACGACCCAAATCCGCCCCGATAAGTTTAGCATCGTAACCGGCCAGTAATCCTTGGATTACCGAAGGCCTTCCTGTATAATCAAAATAATCGGGGCTTGCGAAAGCTATAAACAAAACACCAATAGTCCAACGAGCTGTGCATCTACTTGAACAAATAATCATATGCAAAAGCGTTAATTTACCCACTTACATTACATAACATATAACACAATATCTTATACAAAAAAACAGATGTACGGGACAAAAATGTATAACATAACAGAAAGCTTGCTAACGGCCTTCCAGGCCTAGCCCCAACTCGGAGGCACCCAAAACACTTGGTAGGCTTCAAAACAGTGGCTCAGTAAAAATCCTCCTACACTTGCCCTCCAGAACGCTCATTTATAAATATATATATAAAAACAGTGAGCTAGAGCCCAGTGAATAACGTTAAAGTAAAGGGGTTAGTGAACGAATTCCAAATATATCATATCCGTAAAACAAATCATGACACAATCATTCATATCAATCTCATATCAGAACATAACATAATGGTACATCTAATAGAACATATTACATATCGTCTTTCGACTAGAGTAATCGGTTCCGGATACCGATTAAGCACATATCACCACAATGAAGTGGCTAACGAGATCTTATATTCACATTTATGTCATGGACCCGCATTTACATGCCGTTCCCCATGACTTGGGACTATCTATGGATGCCATAGTAGATTTCAAACATGGGACATTCGTTCACGTAAACAATATCATTTCAGAAATCATAACATATCATAACTCGTTTGGAACATAATTTATATCAACATATCTTTACAGAAATGTTACTCACAGTGGGCTTCCAGAAACGGTTGGTCAGTCTTTGAGTCTTGACCTACAAACATAAATGTACATGGCACAAAACATGTCTCATTATTACTCATTCATGTGGCCATACATGGCTTAGCTTTCTCACTTAATTTCCCATTCATTCCATGCTACATAACTTGTTCATATTGCCCATATACTCGGATTCAACACATAATTTCTAATTCACTTACTTATGTTGTTTCTTAGCTTATTAATCTTTAACGGCTCATAAATCATGCCTAAGAATGCCTATAAAGAGATAGAAGTGAAGATATGTACTTAAAACATCTTTTGAAAACATGCTGAAAATAAGTTGGTGGCTAGAGCCAGCAGAAGGCAAAAACAGAGCTCGCTCGAGCCAGCTTCTACAGAGTTCAAAATTCTGAGAGCTCGTAATGTTGGCTCGAGCCACCACTTCTTCGCTCGAGCCAACTGTAAATTTTTGAGCACCAAGCTTAACAAAAATGGCTTCCAAACCACTTTCAAACCTTAGGGTCTTGCATGGTTTGATAAACACATAAAATAGCTTTAGAAAACTTCAATACAAGACCCTTGAAACATCTTTTATTCAAAAACTCATCAATTCTTGAAAGATTTGAATCAAAATTCCTTCATGCAATATTTCAACTGGTTTTCATAACATGCAATTGGAGATCAAGAAACTCATGAATTTCTGAAACATTAAACATGATAATCTCTTGAAGATGACAAGTAAAATTCACATCTATGCAAAGATTTCAAGACCAAAACCCAAAACATGAATGAACAAGGTATAATCTTCCATAAACATGCATACAAGCCACTTTCTTGCTCAAAACCCATCTTCATTTCAAATTCCATTAGATGATTCAATAATTTTCTTAATACATGATGCATGGAGGAATAACTACAGAAATTAGACATAGAATCCTTACCTAAAGCTTTAATTTCATAAATGTGAGTTGAATCTCCCTAGTTTCTTCAATCTCTAGCACAAAAACAAGCTTCTCTCTCTAGAATAAGCTATCTCTCTCTCTAGCTCAAGACATGGATGAACTTAATGAAGCCAAATGAATGATACAACATTCCCAACTTATCAGAATGTACACAACACACACCCCACTTTGAGCACAATACACGTGCACACACATGCAAAATTCCAACACACACACACACAAGGGTTTTAATCCCCTACACTTAACACCACAAAATGTCTTAGCACATCATACACTTAATCACATCTTGGATCATTAATAGGATTAGATTAGGTACCAATCATGCATCATTTAAATCAAACACAAGTAACCTTAATTAGTCAAGGTTAGCACAAAATTCAATTATTCAAAAATAGTTCCAATTAAAGCTTAATTTAATCACATGCGATTTTACTAAACTGAATCAGTTTTTACCAAAACTTCTCAAATGGTTCCAAAAATTCTAATTAGCCAATCCATGTGCTCAATTTCAGTTTCTGAGACCGTTTAGGCTATCAAATTCATATCAAAGCATAAATCATTTCATATCAAAGCATAAATCATAATAGATATTACTACGAGTAGCAAATTGAAGGCCCTAATAACATACAAAATACATAATAAACACATAACTCTTTTTAACCACTTAATTAACATCCTTAATTACGGATTAGTAGTTAATTATGAACCGGGGTTGTTACACCTATCGTGATCCAACCCTTCCTATTCAACTTTACATTTCGCTATAGCCATTGCTAGTCTCCCTTTCCCTTTGCCCGCAACTATCTATCACTATCCTCCCATTCACTACCTCCTTCCCCTCTTCCCTCTGCCAGTGCCCCTACCTCAATTGCCATTGTCTTTGCTACTATCTTCCTCTCATTTAGCTTCACCACCATTTCATTCCCTTTCCGTCAACGACAACCACATCCTTCATTCCCTTTCATTGGCGACTACCACCTATTATTTTATTTTATTTTCCAATGGCGACACCACCTCCTCTTACTTTCCACATACGACCACCACACACTTTCTTTTTTCCACCAACGATTACTACTTCTTCATTTTCCACAACAACCACCACTTGTTCTCTCTTTTCCACTGATGACTACCACTACCATCTCCCCTTCTCTGTTGGTTCCTATTGCTCATTCTCATCGATCACTATTCTTATACTTCTTGATCTACATTCCCCATACCTATTGATCCCTATTCCCTCCTTTCCCTTTTCATACACAACTAGTGCCTCCCTCACCAAATTCATACCCATATTAAAGCTGCGAGTCAAATGTAGATTTTTAGATAACAATTTTAAAGATTTTCAGATCTCTATCTCCATAAATGCCTGTGATTTTGCTTGTTGGTTTTGTTTAGATCTCTATTGAGAACGGGAGAGGATGAATGTAGTGTTAGGGAAGGAGAAAGAATAAAATAAGGTCGATGTTAAAGAACAATGGAATGAAGAGTGAGAATGGTGGATCAAGGCAATGGTGGTTGCATCTAAGGAAAGAAAAACATTGTTGAATGTTGAGAGTGGGTGAGAGAGATGAAAGAGTGGATGTGGAAAGAAATAATGAAAGCAAATGACTAAAAGACCATTTTCTATTTATTTTACTTAACAGAGATGGACGGATGTATGAAATTGGGATCAAATAAAAAACTCAGGGTTGAAATTGAAAAAAATAAAACCTCGGGGTTTGATCTGTTACTTGAGTCAAACCTTGGGTTTTTTTGTTGTTGTTGTAATTTTCCTAGTATTTTTTATTTTTCAATTAAATCAGACTTTAACGGTTAATGATTTGTAGAATCATCTCCAATTGGACTACATGAACATAAATTAAAAAATTTATGGACTAAATAGACATAATTAATAGTTTAGGGATGAAATAGAAAAAATGGTCATAGCTTGGGAAATAAAAGTGAAATTAACCCACTCCATTACCATATAACGTTATCCCACATCGAGAAGGCAACAAAGCATTAGTTATCCCACCTTCTATAAATAACGGTGATTTATCATTTTGGCACAATTAGGTTCACATTACCATTATCCTATCATTATCATTTTATCTCGTTGATCTAGATGAATATCAAGTTTTTGATTTTGTGATTTCTTATTGTTTGAAGATAAATAAATTGTGATTTGGTGTTATTTAGGCCTTGTTTTGTAATCATTTTGTTTTCAGTTTTCAGTTTATATTTACAAAAATTTTAAAAATTATCATAAAACTTGTTTGGTAAATTTTTTGGTTTATAAAATAGTTCTCAGTTTGTAAATTTGACCCAAAAAATGTAAACTCAAAAAATGTGTTCCCATTGGTTTATAAACAGAAAAACGTAAGCCACTGTAGCAGAAGTTACTGTAGCGGAGCTACAATAAATGAGTTGTGGGCAGAACGACCACGGTTCGAATCTTCGGAGCACCACATTTCAATTTGTTTTCTCCAACGGTAATAAAACTTGTATCTAACCTTATCATCTTCTTTCTTTGCTTCATGTTGAAAGAATCTTGAAGATCAGGTGAGTCTCTCTCTTCTCTCCCCTCTCTTATTTTTCTCTTCTTTCTATTCCCTCTCTTCTCTGTGTTTTACCAAGCTTCCATGTTTTTTTTTTCTTCTAAAACATTACTAATGTTGCAAATCTGTAGATCTTCGCAGATCTTCCAACCAAATCGATCTTAGGTCTCTCTCTCTCTCTCTCTCTCTTCTCTGTGTTTCATCGAGCTTTTATGTTTTTTTTTTCTTTCTAAAACAACAAATCTGTTGCAAATTTCCAAACCAAATAAATCTTAGGTCACTCTATCTTCCCTCTCTTCTCTCTCTTTCTCTCTCTCTCGTTCTCATTTTCACAGAGAGCTTGAGCTTCCATTTTTTTAACAGCATATCTACTGTATCAATGGTTGGTATTGTATTGTATCAACATATTTATTTATCTATGGTTGGTATTGTATTTATTTATCTATGGTTGGTATTGTATTTATCAACATATGGTTTATGAAGAGAAACCCTTTCGAATCCTTGATCGGCAAGTCAAACAACTAAGGAGCAAGACTATCCCAATGGTAAAAGTGGAATGGAGGGAACATCATGGAAGTGAAGCCACTTGGGAACGAAAAGAAGAAATGTGACAACGATATCCATAATTATTTTCTACTTGAGGTAAACAAGTTTGGGGGACCAAACTTCCTAAAGGGAGGAAGACTGTGATAACCTAACTCGTACTATGCTTAATTATGCATGTGGTTATGTGTTTGATATGAATTTGCAAGTTTATGTATGGAAAATATGTGAATTTGGAAAAATATCTGTTGCAATTGAAACTTTAAGCTGAAATTGAAAGCCTTAGAGGCGCAACAAACAAAAACTGACTTCATATCTATGATTAGCATGATTTATAGAGCTTACGGTGAAATTTTGAAAAATTATGATTCGTAATGAATAAATTAAGATTTATGAATTAAGTTGTATATGTTTAGTCCTTTTTTTGTTCTTCATTGTTGGAGGAGAGCTCTAAGAGTGAGTTAGAGAGAGAGAACGAGAGAAAGCTAGGGATTTTGAAGAGAAACAAGGGGCAAACCTTAGATTGTGGTAAGGTATGTTAATTTACTTACAATATTTGTCTCTAACTCATCTTTGTTATGAAATCAAGAAGAAATTAGGAATTTTGAGCTAGGGTTTGAGTTGTGTGATGGCTTAAGCTAAAGGCATAAAATTGAACCCTAATCTCTTCATCTTTGTTTGATTTGAGTTCATTCTTGTGATTGATCCATGAAACAAACCCTAGATGATTCATGAAAATAAGATTTGTTGGAAGATTATTCATGGGTTATGTATTTTGAACTTGTTTATGTAATGTATGAATATGAGAAAGAAATAAGTCCATGAATTTGATGTTGATGCAAGATTGATATGTTTAATATGGAATTACACTTATATCATGCTTATATATCATGTTTTTGAGTTGTTTTTGCATGAATTTGGGCTTGGAAATGAGGTGGGAGAGTTTGTATCTTTGTGCCATTTTTAGACTGTCTAGGTGTGCCCAGTCGCTCGTACGGCCACGGGGCTTTGCACGAGCGGCCCATGCCTTGAACCAAAAATGGACTGCACTGTGCACTCAAGTGATTGTAATTTCTGCACGTGCAGAGCCAGACCGCTCGAGCGATTGGATCGGCCGTACGTGCGGCCAGGCAAAAAAAATCTGTGTTGTTTTGTGTTGCTACTCCCGACCTCTGGAACGCATTCCTTATCTTATTTACACCCTTTTAGGAGTGAAATGATGATTAGAAATTCATTAAAGAAGGTTGCGAATTATGAAAGATAAGTGTTCGAATTGAAACAAATGATTTATCGAATGTGTGCGTGAAATGTTTGTGTAGGTCGTGTGGCAGATGAGACGCCGCGAAATCAAACACACTGTGAGTAGTAATATTGTACATTTATGCTCTTTATTGCGTACCTTAAAGCATGAATGGTGAATGGTGCCAACATTACGAATTGATTGGAAATAAAGAAAATTTATTAATATTATATGACATGTGCTCTACGATTGGACCCAAGGCCACTTGTTATATGATTGGGCCTGAGGCCGCTTCTTATATGATTGGGCTCAAGGCCGCTTCTTATATGATTGGGCCTGAGACCATTTGTTATATGATTGAGCTTGAGGCCGCTTATTATATGATTGGGCCCGAGGCTACTTAGTTTATATGATTGATGGATACTGTGACAACCTTATGATCATCTATTTACATTGCTTTACTGTATTATTACTCATTGAGCTTCGCTCACCCAATTTTATGCATGTACATGTAGGTGATCCGCAACATGGAGCGTACCCCTAGAGTCAGCTTCAAGAGCCTTTTTGTGACCCAATCGAGTCATGTCTCTGTGGCAGAGTTTTGTCTTTGACTTGCACCATACCTTGGCCTTATTTTGTTTTTGCTTTTATGGTCTTCAGTTTGTAAACACTATGTACAAATTTCCTTTGGCTCTCATATTTTTGTTGGGCATGTAAATGCATTAATGTGCTACGTGTTTAACTCTATAATTTTGCTCATGATTGGCACAGCTCAATGGACTTCTCTTTATTATATGCTTCTGTTTATGGCCCCATTAGCATAAATATTTTGTTTGATAGTATGAGGCCTTCGGTAATCTACGGATTACTGGCTGGTTATGACCCAAACTTTTAGGGGCGGGTTCGGGTCATGACACACCCTCATCATTTAACAATGTTTTTCTTCCCTCAGATGCAATCACCATTGCCTTGATCTACTATTCTCTCTATTCCTTCTATTGTTCTTTGACAACAGCCCTATTTATTCTTTCTCCTTCTCCAACACTACATTTATCATCTCCCATTCTCGATTAAGATCTAAACAAAATCAACAAGCAAAATCGCAGGCATTTATGGGGATAAAGATCTGAAAATCTTTAAAATTTGTAGTCTAAAAATCTGTATTTGACTCGCATCTTTAGTATGGATATGAATTTGGCGAGGAAGGCATTGGTTGTATATGAAAATGGAAAGAGGGAATAGGGATCAATAGGTATAGGGAATGTAGATCAAGAAGTATAAGAATAGTGATTGATGAGTATAAGTAAGGAAACAAATAGAGAATGGGAGATGGTGGTGGTAGTCATCGGTGGAAAAGAGAAAGCAAGTGGCGGTTGTTGTGGAAAAGGAAGAAGAAGTAGTAATTGTTGGTGGAAAAAAAAAAGTGTGTGGCGGTCGTAGGTGGAATGTAAGAGGATGTGGTGTTGCCATTGGAAAAAAAAAGTAGTAGTCATCAGTGGAAGGGAATGAAGGATGTGGTTGTTGCTGATGGAAAGGAAGGGAAGTGGTAGTGATTAAAGATGAATGAGAGGAAGATATAGCAAAGACAATGGCAATTGAGGTAGGGGCACTGGCAGTGGGAGGAGTGGAAGGTGGCAGTGAATTGGGGGATAGTGATGGATGGTTGCAGGCAAAGGGAAAGGGAGATTGGCGATGGCTATGGTGGAATGTGAAGTTGAACAGGAAGGGCTGGATCACGATAGGGTATGGGCAAGGAGGAGTGGAAGAGGATAATCAAGTATAGTGGGATGTATAATAAGGTTGTGATGGAAGGTTATGATGATTGGTAAAGATGGTTATGATGATTGGTAAAGATAGCTGTGATTATGTGTCGTTTAGGTGAAACTGTAATTGACTTAGAGTTGGAATAGTGAATAATATAATGCTACGTGTTACAAAATAATTTTTTTTTGTTAATGGTTTTAAATAGATATGAACGGATGGTTCAAATTGAATTTATTTCAAAAACTTACTGTTAGAATTGAAGAATTAAAAATCTCAGGGTTTGATATTTTACTAAGGGCAAACTTGGGTTTTATTTATTTATAATTTCTTCAAATTTTATTTCAAAATTTAAACAACTTAAATCATATAGCAAAATATTTATTTTTCTTACTATGTTGAACAAACAATACCTCACAACCAATTTAATGAGTGTTTAGTTATATAATTTAACCTATTTCAAATAATAATAAAAAAATACATTCTTACCGATTAAATTAGGGTTCAACGATTAATAATTTGTAGCTTAAATTAATAATTTGGGAATGAAATAGGGAAATTGGTGATAATTTATCTCTCTCACACACACACACTTGAACGGCGCTTCTGTCATGCAATCTCGATGTCTCTCTCTAATGTTGATCACCCCCTTAGACTCATCCAACCACTGGCGTACGCTACATCAACCGGTCACTCCGGTGTCGCCTCCAAGGTACTGTACTCTCTCTCCCTCTTCTCCCCCACATGCCCACACTTCTGCGAGTCTGTAACCCCTGCCCTCAGGCACCCTGTGGACCTCATTTACAGAAAACCCCCCACTTTTGTGTTTTTTTTTTCTAATTAAAATAAAAAAGATTTGGTTTTGCTTTTCTTGTCTGTATAGACTGTGTTTTTTGTTTCATTTTTTTCTTGTATTGATGCGTAAGAATGTTGATTTTGTGAGATGTATACGAAGTTCATTTATTTTTTTAACTAATATGTTTTTTTTATAATTTTTATATTTCAATGTTTGTTGTTTGTATTTTGTTTATGATTATGATTATTGGAAGTTGCTTGTATTCTGAGTATGTATATGAAGTGTTTTTTTTTAAAATTTTCTTTTCCTTGGTCGCCGTTGATCGGATTTTAATCGTGTCAAAAATAAATTAAAAAAAGTCCAGATTTTGGATTCCAGATTTAATCACACACCAAACCTGCCTAATCTGCCAAATTGAAATCGCTTAAAGAATTCAACTCACTGGCAAGTTTGATTTGGATGTGGGTGATGAAAATTCCAAACTGCCAAGGCCTGTTAAGTCGAAAAAAATTGCTGTTGAACGTTGCATTGAACAAAAATTTATGGAGACGGCACTGGTTCAGTGTAAAATCCTGTCTCCGTTCGTGGTCCTACCATCGGATCTTATGGGCTGGACCAAACTCATAGGTCTTGAGCAGAGTTTTAAAAGGCTTTCTTGAGGCTCGCCTTGATGCTTGCCTCGCATTGAGGCTAAGGTAAAACGCATCAAAGCTTTGATTTTTAGGCATTACTCCCCAAAGGCTTGCGCATCATAGTTTGAGACATGCGCCTTAAGTGCACTTTTTACGCTTTTTGCGCATAAGCATGTGAGGAGTATGCACATGCAGAAGTTTCCCTGAGCATTTGTTAAACTTATTAGATTGTTTAAACATAAAAAATTAAAAAGAATCCATTTTTACAACTATATTCTACAGGAAAAATTAAGTAAATGATCAATCAAGAAAAACACAGTTAATGGTCAAGTGAGAAACTCAATCACTAAAGTTAAGAATATCGATTTCCCTTTCAATGAAGGAAAACTTCCTTCTATGTAGTAAAATGTTCAACGCATTAAAGCGAAAAGTATTTACACATTTATATTTAATTTTGTTTTTATTTTTTTTAACTATCTAAAAATATTTAATTTATTCAGTTAATATTAAAATTTGAAATTTGAAATGCTTGCGCCTCAACGTCCTGAGGCTTACGCCCCGCCTCATGAGGGGTAAACGCCTCAAGGTACGCATTCGCCTTTAAAAACTTTGGTCTTGAGTAAACAATTTTAGTGTTTCCTTTCGTTTTGATAATGAGAATTTTTTTAGACTTTTTAGATGTATATTTTATATTTTATGTTTGAGAAATAATCATTTGGTACTGGTAATGATATTGAAAAATTTATAAAAGTCATAAATGATTTGGACATTTTGGTTTTTGTTTTTGAGTTTTGATTTATTTTTAGTCTATTTTTAATCGTCGAAAGTTTGAGCAGGCTTTATTGGTAAATAAGTCCGGTTCATATGACTGGTCCGTAACTATCCCATATTATAAGCATGACCCTACTTTGCAGATTTCTATATGGGATAAGTGTTAACTGCTGCCTTATTATTGGAGAAAATGCAAGTTATCTTGTGCTAATTTTTGGACAATATATTGACGTCTTAATATTGAAAATGATCCAACCAAATTACCGTTGAGAGTTAGAAATTTTATATGAGAAATACTATCTTTGACTTTATTCTATTTCCATTAAAATAATAACAAATAATTTATCTTTGTCTGTATATGGTCAGACAATTTGAACAAGTTAACGAGACCAATTTACAATACATTCCCTATCTATCTCATGGAAGAGCATTACTAGGTCAAACTACAACCCCAACAGTGCGTATTGTCAATGCTTCATGAGAAAAACACATATGATTTACACTACAACGCCAATTAGTTTTGCAAATCAAGCAGTTTTTGTTAGAGCTTGCACTACATCTTGGTTGAAAGTTGAAACCATCAACAACGATGTAGATAAGTGTTCAAATGTTTATATTGACATTGCAAAGAGATCCAAAGGGAGGTGGTTAATGATCATTCATTCCTTGGCAATGAAACTTGCCTAATACAACAACAGATAATAGGATATTTCACCATTGTTAGAAAGTAAACGCCTTAATGACTATACTAAATAGAGATGCTATACGTTATATGACCATACATGAATATAAGTGTAGATATGCTAACACTGCTAATGCTACTTTTGTCTCAGTTTTCTCCAAGGAACATAATCCCTCAATAATTCTTCTGGGAGAAAGACCAATCTATGCCACTTTGGCTTCTGTATGGTGGTTAGAAATTGTGAAAATACTTGTGCCCATTAAAGTAATTTATTATTTGCTAATATACATGTTCTTTGGTTGAAATATGTAAGGGCAATGACCTCAAACCCATTGATCGTCTTATTGAAATGCCAGATGACATTCTCTCTTTCATTGTGACGCCCTCAAAATAAACCCATAATAACCATAACATTAACATGCATTTATAAAAGAAAATGAATCATTTGAGTTAGTCATCAGAGTATTCTTATTGACAGACTTTACTTGTAACATCCTGCAACATCAAAATAAATGCCCTAAGGGCTTACATCTTTCCAAGCTAACACTTGGACACAAAAAGGATGAGTACTAACTCATTTACAAGTTAAGCCCTAGGCTTGAATGTTTACATGAAATCCCAAAAATAACAAAATAAAACATATAACTAAAGACAAGTCTTCAACATCCCAACATCAAATCCTTCCAGGCTAAGTCCGTGGAGGTAGCTTATCACCTGAACCTGAAAATGATGTTCCCATAAAGGGTGAGCCACAGCCCAGTAGAAAAATACTAAACCAAATATAAGCATTGAATAAAGCTATAGCATTCAATAGATGGTTAATCAAGATAATTTATTTTATTATTAAACAGTCTCATAACACTAATGCCTAAGACACATTTCACTTTCCATTATTATCAACATGGCTCAGAACCTGGCCAAACTTACAACAGTGAATTATATAACATAATCACATTACTTCCAATATCAACAAAACAAAATTTAAACATAAATGATGTGTATTCAAAATAACATAACACAACATTTTACTATAAGGGATAATTACTGGCGGATCTTATGGACTGGACCAGACTCATAAGTCTTGAGTAAAAAATTTTACGTGTTTACCTCTCGTTTTGATAATGAGAATTTTTTTAGACTTTTTAGATGTATATTTTATATTTTATGTTTGAGAAATAATCATTTGGTACTGGTAATGATATTGAAAAATTTATAAAAGTCATAAATGATTTGGACATTTTGGTTTTTGTTTTTGAGTTTTGATTTATTTTTAGTCTATTTTTAATCGTCGAAAGTTTGAGCAGGCTTTATTGGTAAATAAGTCCGGTTCATAGGACTGGTCCGTAACTGTCCCATATTATAAGCATGACCCTACTTTGCAGATTTCTATATGGGATAAGTGTTAACTGTTGCCTTATTATTGGAGAAAATGCAAGTTATTTTGTGCTAATTTTTGGACAATATATTGATGTCTTAATATTGAAAATGATCCAACCAAATTACCATTGAGAGTTAGACATTTTATATGAGAAATACTATCTTCGACTTTATTCTATTTCCATTAAAATAATAACAAATAATTTATCTTTGTCTGTATATGGTCAGACAATTTGAACAAGTTAACGAGACCAATTTACAACACATTCCCTATCTATCTCATGGAAAAGCATTACTAGGTCAAACTACAACCCCAACAGTGTGTATTGTCAATGCTTCATGAGAAAAACACATATGATTTACACTACAATGCCAATTAGTTTTGCAAATCAAGCAGTTTTTGTTAGAGCTTGCACTACATCTTGGTTGAAAGTTGAAACCATCAACAACGACGTAGATAAGTGTTCAAATGTTTATATTGACATTACAAAGAGATCCAAAGGGAGGTGGTTAATGATCATTCATTCCTTGGCAATGAAACTTGCCTAATACAACAACAAATAACAGGATATTTCACCATTGTTAGAAAGTAAACGCCTTAATGACTATACTAAATAGAGATGCTATACATTATAAGATGACCATACATGAATATCAGTGTAGATATGCTAACACTGCTAATGCTACTTTTGTCTCAGTTTTCTCCAAGGAACATAATCCCTCAATAATTCTTCTGGGAGAAAGACCAATCTATGCCACTTTGGCTTCTGTATGGTGGTTAGAAATTGTGAAAATACTTGTGCCCATTAAATTAATTTATTATTTGCTAATATACATGTTCTTTGGTTGAAATATGTAAGGGCAATGACCTCAAACCCATTGATCGTCTTATTGAAATGCCAGATGACATTCGCTCTTTCATTCTCTCGTTTTTGAGTATTAGAGATTCTGTCAAGGCAAGGATACTGTCTAGAAGATGGAGATATATCTGTTCATTCATGTTGAATCTTGATTTTGATCTTCATACCGTGCTTGGAATCAACTACAAAGCAAGGTACTCAAATGGAGATTCAGATATCTCATGGGAGGATAAGAATAAGTTTGTAATTGGAGTTGATCAGTTTTTGAAGCTATACAATGGTCAAAAGCCACTTTCTCTCAGGATCTTGGTAATGAGTACACTAGTTATGTTGATAGGTGGATTAGATTTGCAATTATAATGAAAACTGAAAAGCTTGATCTTGAGTTTTCTGCTAGTCCTGAAAGTCAAAGTAATAAGTTATATGATTTTCCCTGTCAGCTTCTTCCTCAAGGTGATTTATCTCAATTAAAGTATTTGTGCCTAAAATCATGCAACCTAAGGCCAACCCCTAATCTCGCAAGCAGGCTCGTCTCTCTAAAATCCCTTGATTTAGAACATGTGCCTCTAAATCAAAGTTGTGCCAATAGTATCCTTTCTAGTTGTTTAAACCTTGAATGGTTGAGGCTAAAGAACAGTATTCTACCTGAAACTTTATGCATTCATGGTCCATCCCTCCATTTGAAGATTTTGATTGTGCATGAATGCTATGGAGTAGAGAAGTTTGAGATTTCTTCTATTGATCTTACCACATTTGAATATATTGGTAAAGTGAAAAACTTCTCTTTTCTTGACATTCCTCTGTTGGAAAAAGTGCATATCAGGTTCATGGTTGCATATGAGAGGGGCACACAATATATGTTCAATGGAATTGCAAATGATCTTCCTCGGCTTCAAACCCTATCACTAGTCTTGACAACAGATGAGGTGAGGAAAAAATGAAAGAATTATTACTCTTTATTGTGTACTTTTTCATTTTGTGTATGAAGATGGGATATTTTTCTATATAAAACTTTGTTCTTTTTTTCTCTTCAGGTCCTCCCAATACCTGCAAGGATAACTAGATTCAACTCTCTCAAACAATTGGAGTTGTTTGTTATGGTATCATCAGATTTTAACCTTCTCTCTCTTACTTTGCTCTTAAATGCTTCTTCTCTTCTGTAGAAGCTCCATTTGTCGGTGAGTCATTAGAATCATTCTTATGAGGATAAAATTTGATATTATTATGGTGTAGTGAATTGAATACAAATTCCTACAATTGCAATGATAGTTTCATTTTTTTAGCAATTTCCTATAAATCATGTTACCTTTTATATATTGTTCATTTCCTTATTGGTTCATTTTTTTTAGTCAAATATGGGCCTCTGTACTTGTATTTTTATTGTAACTTACGCTCCATTTGTTTAAACAAAAAACATTTTTCAATGGAAAACATTTTTATACGAAAAACATTTTTAGAAAAAATGTCTCCCTATGTTTGGTTGGGTTCTTGAAACTAATGTACTAATGATTGTATTAGTGGTTGTGGGGTGGTGATAGTGGAGGTGGAGGTGGAGTGGTGGTGGTGGGGTGGAGGTAGTGGTGGTGTTGGTGTTGAGGGGAGGGTGATGGTGGTGGCAGCAGCAATGGAGGTGGTGGTGGTGGTGGTAGTTTTGTGGCATTGGTAATACTTAAGTTTGGAAAATGTTTTCCACAGGAAAGGTTTTCCTCATTTTAAAAGTGGAAATCATCTTCCTCTCATATAGGCTTGTTTTTTGTTGATCACGGAAAGAGTGTTTTGTTGACTTTTGTTTTTCATTGTACCAAACACCAGAAAACTCAAAAAACAATTTTCCGACCAAACAAATGAAGCGTTAGTTTTATTGATTAGGGTGGTGGTTGGTTGGTTTATCTACGTACTGTTCTTGTTGACATAGTTATTTTGGTTGTGGTAATCCCTCATTATGCTGCCTTTAGTTGAATTTGGTAATCCTTCATTATGTGTTAATTTGTTTCAGTTTCTATAATTTCTTTGTTTGTTATTTCTTTTAGGCAAAACATAGATTTAAAAGCAGTGGCATGCTTCTGTTGAACATTATTGAGAGCATCTCCATCAAACTAACTATTTTTATTTTTTAGCTAAAATAAAATAGTGAGTAAGTCCCCAAAATTTAAAACTAACAATCAAATTAGCTATTTTAGTTTTGGTGATTTTGGCTAGTCAAACATTAAAAAAATATGATTTGTGATATTTTGGAGTTAGTTGTGTTGAGTTTATCAAAAATATTTTTACATTAAAATTGTTGGAGTTTTTTATATTGTTTCATTGTTGAAATCCTAGCCTCGTCTTTCCATCTCTTTGTTCTCTCATTCTTTATTTTTTGGATCAACAACAAAAGAAAATTTTATAGATTAACAAGAAGTACATAATGAGGACAAGGAGTTCTCTCAAAATGAATATACACAATAAGAAGCCTAACCAAAGATAAACAGACTATACATCACAAATAGGTGTGCAATCCCTTGATATCAATAAACGTGGAATCCCTTTAAACACTGGCGAAATGGAGGCCCATAATGAAGCTGAGTAACACACTCTATCCCACAATGACTCCGTGTCTTCAAACTTGTCCTCAAAGATCCCTGTGTTCCTTCCAACCTAATGACCCAAAAGATTGACAATGCCATAAAATCACAACACTTTTGCTCTTTTTTTACCTCAAAATCCACAAAAATCAATTGAACACAAGTGCCTGGTGTAGACACCCCATTTTTGACCGACCTTAAGACTTAGGCGTCACCGATTGAGCGCTTGGTGATGTTGCATAATGTGCTTGTTCAGAAGTTTCGGAGTTGCGGCCGTGAGCCCTGCCTCCGGACTCCCGAACCCTTTTCTGTGCCTTGTCTCGGTTTGCGAACCAGACCCGGTTTTCTCTGTTTCTTTTCCTGAGGGGAGGGAGAGGTCCCGTAGACCATCTCTCAATGTCCGTAGGCTACATTTGGTGGCCGTAGGCCATTTTGCCCATTTCGGAGTCCGGTTCCCGGTTTTCGGAGCCGTCAGGCCGTGTGCCTCGGTTCGGGACCGCTTAACCATCTCCTATTGCTCTGATTTTTGGCATACTTCTTATTTGCTCCCTTTTGAGGGACACTGGGGTCTGAAAAACCCACTTCGTGGCCGAACGCCACTTTCGGTGCTTAAACAGCCCATTTTCGGGATCCCGAACTGCGTGTTTTGGCTCCCGAACATTCGTTTTGCATCGGTTTTTGTTCATTTTTGGCAGGTACCTCTGTTTTATCACCAGGAAGGTCACTGAAGGGTGGGAGGCTAGTAATTGTTGCAGCAACCAGTTATCTCTCCTCCGGAGCCTCCCGACGCCCGTTTTTCGCACTTCCGGGCTAATGTTGAACACCCTAGGGTTAGTGTTGCCAAACTTTCAACCACATACTCTGTGAATCTACACCGCTGGGAGGCTCCTAAAAAACCCATGGCCGACCACTAACATTTTTCTTTCCATTTTTGCCCCCTCTTTAACTGCAATGTTGAACCACCTTGGGCCCTTTTTCTCGAACTTCACCACCATATTTGGTGATGTACACACTAGGGAGGCCCTAAAGATTTATGTGGTGCCGGCCATTAATGTTTGATTGACCCTTTGAACCCCCTCTTTCGAGCCAATGGTTTAACCCCCTTGGACGCCCATTTCTTGGACTTTGAGAACCACATGGTTGTGATTGAGGAGACCTAGGGACACCTCACCATGTGGTGGCCGGCCACAAATTTGATTGAACCTTTTTGACCCCTACCGGCCGGCTAGGGGGGGTGCGGCCCAGCCACTCTGCAGCCAAAGCAATGGGCTGGCCTGCTTCCTCACGTGTGTTGCTTTACAGCTGTGGGCAGCGTTTCCCCCCAGACAAATATCCCAATTCGGGGATTAATTTTGTGGGGAAAGATTGCCTCCTTTTGCCCCACCTTTACACCCATTTCCTTGTCCATAATAAACCAGCTGGTGGCCTCCTTTGTTGGGGTTGGAAAAACTCTTCTTCAAGCTTCCATACTCAACTCCATCTCCATAGCTCTCAATTCTTCAAAAAACCGTAAGTCCCTAACCATCATTCCTTCTACACCACCAAGCTCTACCACCACCATCTCATTTCCAGCAACAAGGAAGGATTCTTGAAGGCTAAAGAAGCTGCAAATCCATCTAAGAAGCAACAAAAGTGTTGATCTTCAAGGGTAAGTAATACTTTGACCCTTTTGACCCTTTTTCTTGATCAATATGTAAGCCATGCATGCTTTTTGTGTTGAGCTCCGGCCATAACTGAAAGTGGCCCTCTTTTGAGCTCATTTTCACTTTTCATTAAGGGCTCAACCCTGTTTGAGCCCTCCATGATGCACTTGCTTCATTGACCCTCTTGTATGTCAACATTTTGCATGTTATTTTTAGCCTATATGTAATCTGTTTTTGAGCATGTTGTAATCTGTAAATGTGCTTATTTTGGGTCCTTCTTCAACATTGTTGAAGGGCCCCTCACCATTTGGTGCCTCCATGTGTCACTTGTAGTTATATCCATTATTTGGCCCCCATTTTTGCATAAATTGGTAGCCCTCTTTGCTTCTGTTTTTGGACCTAGGTCCGAACTTAAAGTAGCCTTATTTTGGCCTATAATTCATGTTTCATTAACACTTTTTTTTCTGTTTGGTGAATATTTTGCATACTTCATGTTATAGCCACTTTTGAGCTTCATTTTGCATAGCATTTTTAGCATATTTGTATATTGATTTGAGGCTTGTCATATACTGTAAATATTCATATTTTTGGTCCCTCTTCAATGTTGTAGAAAAAAATTTTCAGTTTGGGTTTTGCTTATATCACTTGCTTCATTACCCCTCTTTTGGCCCCTTTTCTTGAATGCTATTTTTGCCATACCTATGCTTGCTGTTTGGCCATGTCTATAACTGTGAAAGTGCATCTTTTGGGACTGTCTAGCTTCTGTCTTTGCATTGCATGTCCATGTTGTGCATGTTTAGTATGGCTATAGGCCATTTCGGATGCCTAATGTTGCATTTCGGGACATTTCCTTGCATTTCATATCATTTCGCCTCATCCCGGGACTGTTTTCCCCCATATTCTAGTGCTGAAATTCCATTGGCATGCTTGCATATCATTTTTGCCACATTTCATCACATTTCATCATTGCCTCGGTTTGCGTGCCCGTGTGCACGCATTTCGAGGCACCTCATTTTTATCCGCCGGCATCCGATGTGAGTGTGGCTGAGGTTCACTCATGTTGGTATAAGCCCACTTGTCATTTCCATGTCATTTCATAGCATTCCATCATTGCCTCGGTTTGCGTGCCCGTGTGCACGCATTTCGAGGCACCTCATTTTTATCCGCCGGCATCCGATGTGAGTGTGGCTGAGGTTCACTCATGTTGGTATAAGCCCACTTGTCATTTCCATGTCATTTCATAGCATTCCATCATTGCCTCGGTTTGCGTGCCCGTGTGCACGCATTTCGAGCAATGCTGGTGTAGACACCCACTCATTTTTGACCCGACCTTAACTTAGGCGCCCGATTGAGCGCTTGGTGACTGTTGCATAAATGTGCCTTGTTCAGGAAGTTCTCGGATTTGCGGGGGCCTGCAGCCCTGCTCCGGGACTCCCGTGAACCCTTTTCTGTGCCTGTCCTCGGTTCGAACCACCCGTTTTTCTGTTTCTTTTCCTGAGGGAGGGAGAGGTCCCGTAGACCATCTCTCAATTCCGTAGCTACATTTGGTGGCTCGTATGGCCATTTGCCCATTCGGAGTCCGGTTCCGGGTTTTCGGACGCCGTCAGGCCGTGTGGCTCGTTCGGGACCGGCTTACCATCTCCTATCTGTCTGATTTTTGGCATACTTTATTGTCCCTTTTGAGGGACACTGGGGTCTGAAAACCCACTTCGTGGCCGAAACGCCACATTTCGTGCTTAAACAGCCCATTTTCGGGATCCCCAACCGCGTGTTTTTGGCTGCCACGAAATTCGTTTTGCATCGGTTTTTTGTTCCATTTTTGCAGGCTACCTCTGTTTTAATCCAGGAAGGTCACTGACGGTGGGAGGCTATAAATTGTTGCAGCAACCAGTTATCGTCTCCTCTCCGGAGGCTCCCGTTACGCCGTTTTTTTTTTCAGCACTTCGACGGGCTAAATGTTGAATACCTAGGGTTAGGTTGCCAAACTTTCACCACATACTCTGTGAATCTTACACACTGGAGGCTCTAAAAAACCCATGGCCGACCCCACTAAATTTTCTTTCCATTTTTGCCCCTCTCTTTAACTGGCAATGTTAACCACCTTGGGTCCTCATTTTCTCGAACTTTCACCACCATATTTGGTGGGATGTACACACATGGGAGGCCACTAACAAGTTTTTGTGGCCGGCCATTAATGTTGATTGACCCTTTGAACCCCTCTTTCCGAGCCAATGGTTAACCCCCTTGGCGCCCATTTTCTGGCTTTGAGAACCACATGGTTGTGAATTGAGGAGACCTAGGGAGACCTCACCATCGTGGTGGCCGGCCACCAAATTTGATTGACCTTTTGAACCCCGTAGCCGGCCGGCTAGGGGGATGCCGGCCAGCCACCTGCAGCCAAGCAATGGGCTGGCCTGCTTCCTCACTGTGTGTTGCTTTACAGCTGTGGCAGCGTTTCCCCCAGAAAAATATCCCAATTCGGGATAATTTTGTGGGGAAATGATTGCCTCCTTTTGCCCCACCTTTACACCCATGCTTCGTCCATATAAACAGCTGAGGTCCTTCCTTGACAAGGGTTAGAAACTTTCAATCTTCTTGTTATGGTGTAGTGACTTGAATACAAATTCCTACAATTGCAATGATAGTTTCACATTTTTTTAGCAATTTCCTATAAATCATGTTACCTTTTATATATTGTTCATTTCCTTATTGGTTCATTTTTTTTAGTCAAATATGGGCCTCTGTACTTGTATTTTTATTGTAACTTACGCTCCATTTGTTTAAACAAAAAACATTTTTCAATGGAAAACATTTTTATACGAAAAACATTTTTAGAAAAAATGTCTCCCTATGTTTGGTTGGGTTCTTGAAACTAATGTACTAATGATTGCATTAGTGGTTGTGGGGTGGTGATAGTGGAGGTGGAGGTGGAGGTGGAGTGGTGGTGGTGGGGTGGAGGTAGTGGTGGTGTTGGTGTTGAGGGGAGGGTGATGGTGGTGGCAGCAGCAATGGAGGTGGTGGTAGTTTTGTGGCATTGGTAATACTTAAGTTTGGAAAATGTTTTCCACAGGAAAGGTTTTCCTCATTTTAAAAGTGGAAATCATCTTCCTCTCATATAGGCTTGTTTTTTGTTGATCACGGAAAGAGGGTTTTGTTGACTTTTGTTTTTCATTGTACCAAACACCAGAAAACTCAAAAAACAATTTTCCGACCAAACAAATGAAGCATTAGTTTTATTGATTAGGGTGGTGGTTGGTTGGTTTATCTACGTACTGTTCTTGTTGACATAGTTATTTTGGTTGTGGTAATCCCTCATTATGCTGCCTTTAGTTGAATTTGGTAATCCTTCATTATGTGTTAATTTGTTTCAGTTTCTATAATTTCTTTGTTTGTTATTTCTTTTAGGCAAAACATAGATTTAAAAGCAGTGGCATGCTTCTGTTGAACATTATTGAGAGCATCTCCATCAAACTAACTATTTTTATTTTTTAGCTAAAATAAAATAGTGAGTAAGTCCCCAAAATTTAAAACTAACAATCAAATTAGCTATTTTAGTTTTGGTGATTTTGGCTAGTCAAACATTAAAAAAATATGATTTGTGATATTTTGGAGTTAGTTGTGTTGAGTTTATCAAAAATATTTTTACATTAAAATTGTTGGAGTTTTTTATATTGTTTCATTGCTGAAATCCTAGCCTCGTCTTTCCATCTCTTTGTTCTCTCATTCTTTATTTTTTGGATCAACAACAAAAGAAAATTTTATAGATTAACAAGAAGTACATAATGAGGACAAGGAGTTCTCTCAAAATGAATATACACAATAAGAAGCCTAACCAAAGATAAACAGACTATACATCACAAATAGGTGTGCAATCCCTTGATATCAATAAACGTGGAATCCCTTTAAACACTGGCGAAATGGAGGCCCATAATGAAGCTGAGTAACACACTCTATCCCACAATGACTCCGTGTCTTCAAACTTGTCCTCAAAGATCCCTGTGTTCCTTCCAACCTAATGACCCAAAAGATTGACAATGCCATAAAATCACAACACTTTTGCTCTTTTTTTACCTCAAAATCCACAAAAATCAATTGAACACAAGTGCCTGGCATAACCCAAAGTATCAACCAAACAAAAGAGTTGGTGAATGCTCAAAGGATTCCCCACTTGGCCTACACATGATACACCATTGAGGACAAAGATAGCGATTAGGCCTTCTTTTTTGAAAGGTATCATTAGTCATGATTCTACCATGAGCCAAAGACCACATAAAAATCTTCACTTTAAGAGGCACTACTGCTTTCTAGATTCTTTTGTGAGTAGAAGGAGGAACCTTGGGTTTATCGCTGATTTTGTCAAAGAGAGATTTGCTTAAAAAGTCACCAGAGTGAATTGACCAAACCCGCTTATTAGACACATTTGGAGACAATGAGACTTCATGAAGTAAGGACAACAATGATGCCAACTCAATAATTTCCTGATCATTAAGATTTCTTATGAAATTGAAATTCCACGAAATCGGTGCCAAACTAGAGCAAACTAAAGAAGTGATGGAAGCATTATGAGGACAAGCCACACGAAATAAATGTGGAAATGTCCCATCAAAAAAGGAATTACCCACCCAAACATCCTCCCTGAATCGGACACTCTCTCCATTACCCACTTTTAGAGAAAAAAATGGATACAAGTGGAAGCAACTGGGAGATAGATTTCTGATGGATCATTTTGCACACCAAAAAATAAAATAAAATATTGAACCGAGCTTAAACCCCAATTCAAATAGAATAGTTTCGAGTCTAGATGTCGATCCTCAAGAACAAAAGGCTATGTTGTTTTAAATCTTGGAAATCTCTTTTTAAATTAATTCGAGAGAATGAGGTTTTATGAAGTGAAAGATGAAAACTAATTAAAAATAAAAGTTAAATGGGTAATTCAATATAAAAAGACTTGGGGATTTGAATCCACCTCTAGCTTCATAACGATAATCATTTTATCAATTTCAGGAATTGATTGCTTAATACAATAGTGACCCATCGTGGCTGCTAGCCGTAACAGTGTCTTCAAGAGGATTCATGAATTTAAGAATTAGGTATAACTCATCTTAGATTGGCAAGACACGTCTACACTAAACTAGGGTTGTAGCACGTCTCGTCTTCTTTAGGCATGAATTATCTCAACTCTTAAATACATGCACAAAGATTACTATTGTATAATTTAAAATCGCAGAAATTAAATACATTAAACAAGATTGGAAGAATAAATTCAATTCAGTAGAAATTTTTCGTAAAATTTTACAATTATTGTATTAATAATCAATCCCAAAAGCAAATACACAAAATAAGGTTACTTGGCTAGGGTTTCATCTACACCCTAAGGAAGAAGATTAGTTGCCCATAGAGAAAGTGAAGAACGCCATGGATGTAGAGAACTCCATCCTTGGAACCTTGGGTTGCCTCCCTCTTGCCTATTGTGCCGTCTTTCAATATGTGAAGAACTCCATTTTTTTAAGCCTAGGTCATCCTTTTATAGTTCCCTCTTAATTAGGGTTGGATTGGGCTCAAAACAAGCATGAGAATTATATTTTCGGACTTCTTATGCGTTGTGCGCCCGGGCTCACCGCGACCTGCGCTCGGGCTCACTTGGACAGTAGCTTCACTCATGTGCGCCCAAGCTCACCACGGCTTGTGCCCGGGCTCACTCAGATAGTACTCAGCTTCTTGTGCGCCCAGGCACACTACAACTTGAGCCCGGGCTCACCTCAACATTGAGCTCTTTCCATCTTGCTTTGCTTGGCCTCACCTTGTGGTCCTTTAATATTACCATTTCTTCTCATTTTCATCACAAGAGCTCAATTAACCTACACAACACACAAATCCATTAGAATAAGGAAAAAATAACAATTATGGACTTAACAAGCGTAGTTTAGGGGGACTAAATGTGTGCATTTAGGCACCTATCAATCTCCATGGAGACCGGCAATTACCCCTACTAACTATAGGAGTGTCCTCGCCCCTAGTTATGGATAGGTTGAATCTACCAAAAGCCCGTTTCTATGCTTCTAATTGGTTGTTCTCTTCTCCCCATATTATGATAGAGCAGTGTCTAGGGCTTCTAAACTTTGATACCGTGCCAATTTACTTGAGGGATATCTGAGGAAATTTCAAAGAATTGAGGTAAAGTGATATGGCTACCAAAGAAAGCAGTAACAAAATGACAAAACCCTGAATTGCTGTTTCTCCTTTATTCAAATTTCTAGAAACAACTGCAAACCAAAAGTTAAACCCTAATTCTCTCACTGATTTAGAGACAAAAAATAGCAGAGGGAATTGAATAGAATTGAGCAGTGTTTGACCAAATAGTGCTTTTTAATGAGACATATAGGGAATGTATTATAATATGGTCTGGTTAACTTGATCAAAATGTCTGACCATTTATAGTCAGGGATACACTATTTGTTATTATTATTATTTTTGAGGGGAATAGAAGGTCCATGATAGTGCTTCTCAGTTAAATTATCTAGTCTTTACCGTATTTTGGTGATACACTATTTGCTATTATTTTTTTTTTCTTTAATGGGAATAGAGGGTCTATGCTAATGTTTCTCAGATAACATACCTAGTCTTTGCCATAATTTTAGTTGGGTCATCTGGGAACTCTTTCATTATCAAGACTGATATATTGTCATAAAAACCACAAAAATAACTTGCATGTTTAATAGGTAGCAGTGAAGAACATCTTATGAAGACAGTTTGAGAACACATTCATGTTTAAAATGACCTGCACAATCATGCAAGTATAGAAAATATCCTTATTACCAATGTATTATTTTTTTTAAAAAAATGCAAATTTGACCTCCAAATTAAATACAGTCCGAGTTCAAGGACAAATAATACCTTAGGGGTCTTGCGTATCTGTCTCTGGTGATGATTTAACACAGTGGTACTATATATGTGTTTTTGCATAGTGAATTCAAAGATTGTACTTCAAATAGGAAAGGGAAAAACTGATTTTGTAGGCATTTTCATCAATAGAGAGTTTGAGAACACATTCATGTTTAAAATGACCTGCACAATCATGCAAGTATAGAAAATATCCTTACTACCAATGTATTATTTTTAAAAAAAAATGCAAATTTGACCTCCAAATTAAATGCAGTCCGAGTTCAAGGACAAATAATACCTTAGGGGTCTTGCGTATCTGTCTCTGGTGATGATTTAACACAGTGGTACTATATGTGTGTTTTGCATCGTGAATTCAAAGATTGTACTTCAAGTAGGAAAGGGAAAAACTGATTTTGTAGGCATTTTCATCAATATATCAAATTTTTTGTTCTTATTTTAGTTTTTTTTGTTAGCCTTCACTCTGGAAACCCATTTTGTTCCTTGTAGGTCTTTATTAGCCATTCAATTTTTCATATCTATGTATCGCTTCAAACAACTCACTTCCCTCCCTTGTGTGCATTTGTGCATGTGTGCATCTTAGTTGCAAGAAGCGGGGGTGGGGACAGGAGCGAGAGTGAGGGCATATAGAAGTTTCTAAGGTTGGGAGCGCCTATGGGAGCGTGTATATTTTACATATATAAATATATTCTAATAATTATGTTTTTTGTTTAGTTGTAATATATTTGTTAAAACATGAATTATTATTGGAGATTGATGTCTACTATAAATTGTCTTTGTTAAGTATAAATAAATATTATGTAAATAGGAAGTACTAGAATAAGTTTTAGTTTTTATTTATTTTTATTTTTTTTCAAAGATTTGTATGCTTGAGAGGTTCTATCTTAGATGGGAGCGATTTTTTTCCTCAATGGGTGTGAGTTTCTTACAGGTTTCTTACTTGGGAGCGCAGAATCGTGTGTCTTAGTAAGAAACGTCACCCAAGTAGGAGCTTCCTGCAATTAAGGTGTGCATTCACTTTCACAATTGCTAAGGTGTTTTTTAAGAGTAATGCTGTACATACTCCCAGATCTTATCCTATTTTCTCACTCTTAGACACAATGTAATGGGACCCACGTTAATAAATGTACATGGGATCCACTCACTTGTGCCTAAAGGTGAGAAAATACATTAAGAAATGAGATATGCTGATAATAAATTGAAACTAGTAAAAAAAAAGAAAGAGTTGAGAGCAGGCACTTGTTTGAGAGTTTTACTTTCTATTGGTTTTTGTCAAAGAAAGTAGGTCTAGGAAAAAGGTAGCAATGAGAACTGATAGGTTTGTGGGATAAATCTATCTAAAGCACCAAACAGTCATGTAAGGCCAATAAACAATCCAACTCCTTGTCCACTGGGCATACATTCGAGTGCGGCTTAGGTGGATGGAGTCAACCACTATTATACCATTTGTTATGTATCCAAGTCCAATGGACTCACCAACTCCTTGTCTACTAGGCATAAATGTAAGAAACAAAATATTGATTGTAGTTCTACCATAAGCTATGGGTTCGAGTCTAACAGAAATTCTAGAGAATGTTTGCTACATGAAAATTTTGTTTTTGAAGCCAATGTTAATTTCTTTTTTGGGCTAATTACACAAACCTCCCTTAAGGTTTCTAACAATTACATGGATCTCCCTTGGAGTTTTTGAAATTACACTGCCTCCCGTGTTAGAGTTGTCAAGAAACAATTATTGACAATGGTTGTGATTTTACACATTTACCCCTATTAGTTAACCTATTTTTTAATCCTTGTAACCAAACACTTCTAACTTAAACACCCTACCCAAACATCCAAACATCATCATCTTCTTGTTCCTTCGTCTCTTTGTTTCCTTTTCTCTTTTCTCGCTCCCACAGTTGCAACCACCCCTCCAACACAACCCCTCTTCATCTCCCTCCATCGTCACAACCATTGTCTATCGGCAACCATAATCACTGTCTCTTTACCAATCCCTTCCTCTTCTTGCCTGTTCCCTCCCCACCACCACACCCAGCACAACGGGCACCCTAAGGTCCCGTTTGTTTTCAGAGGTAGAATGGAGGAGATTAATAGTGAAGGGATTGTTAGTGAGGAGATTACACTTGGGGGGTGTAGCCTTTATATAGGAGTGTCATTTCACTTTTACAAATTTTCTTTTCCATCTAGGAATACACTTGCCTTGCAAGGACACCTTCCTAAGTAGATTAGGTTCTACTTCTTAAGGTAACATTTCCTTATCCAATTAGTTGGTTCCTTCTCACACTAAGATTACACATCCTATGTATCATATTTTGACTAGGCTTTGACCACTGCCTTGACCTGTGTGGTTCGTGTTTCGCCACATGGTATCTCTATCAGAGGTCATGCTGCATCATCTGACCTTGAACCCACTTGGTCCTGCTCAAAAAATACATCTCCACATTTTATAGAAGAAAGGCTTTCTCAAAATTTTGTTTTAACTGGCCGAGTAGTTAAACTTTTATTTAATTAAGGCAAGAGGGTTGAAACATTACAATTTTAACACTTCGAGAAATGTATGATTTCATTCATTTTAAAATCATTTTCAGACTTTCTTGGTATGTTGTTTTGGTTAGCATGGACATGTTTTGGCCAATGATCAAATTTTGTTTTTAGTGTATTGTTTTGGTTAGCATGGACATGTTTTGGAAACAACAGATGAAATGAGAAATGAATTTGGAAACATATGGAAATATTTAGAAACACAAACTAAAACCTGAGGAGGTCTGTGCATATCTTTACATAAAGGGCACAACTATGCAATCCTGAAGTAAATGCTATCCAAGAATTGTTATACAATCTGGATGTATAAGAAGGTGCATAATTCAGGATTGTATAGTTGTAACAAAGAAAGAATTTTAAGTGATTAAACATGCTTGTTTATCTTCTCCTCTCTCTCATTTCCTACTTCGTAATAAATTTAAGAATTTTCTTTGTTTTTAAATGCCTTTCTATTAACAAAAAGCGGCAAATAGAAATAATTATTGTTGGATATTCATAGTAGGTGGTGAAAGGACTCATTGTTTCATTGCCTATCAATGGAAACACAGGAATTTCGGTATTGCACTAGTTTTTTGTGTTGGTTTCTAGGAAAAGGAGCCGTTTCAACCACTTGATGGAAAGAAAACAAAGTTTTGTTCCTTGCTTGTGTCTGATTTTCAAAATGTTATGAGAAAATGTCATCAGAAGTAAATGCTATCCAAGAATTGTTATACAATCTGGATGTATAAGAAGGTGCATAATTCAGGATTGCATAGTTGTAACAAAGAAATAATTTTAAGTGATTAAACATGCTTGTTTATCTTCTCATCTCTCTCCTTTCCTACTTCGTAATAAATTTAAGAATTTTCTTTGTTTTTAAATGCCTTTCTATTAACAAAAAGCGGCAAATAGAAATAATTATTGTTGGATATTCATAGTAGGTGGTGAAAGGACTCATTGTTTCATTGCCTATCAATGGAAACACAGGAATTTCGGTATTGCACTAGTTTTTTGTGTTGGTTTCTAGGAAAAGGAGCCGTTTCAACCACTTGATGGAAAGAAAACAAAGTTTTGTTCCTTGCTTGTGTCTGATTTTCAAAATGTTATGAGAAAATGTCATCAGTTAAGATATCTCTGGGAGCTGTAACAAAGATTTCAAAAAGGCTAGACAGTTAAAGTGATTTTGCAGCTCCATGGCCTGCATCTCGTTAATGTTTTTTATGGTGAATGGTTTTTGGGTTCGTATTGGGGAGTTGTGTTGAGATTTATTTTGTAAATTGTAAGGCCTATATATATATATATTGAAGTTTTTGCGTGTTCTTATGGTTTTGCATTTTTGGTTGTGGCGTGTGTTTTTGTTCTAGACTCTTGGTATGATATAATGAAGTTTTGTTAAGTGATAGGTTATTTATCATAAAAGAATATAAATATATTTTTGGTTGGTGGCAGTTCCACACTGGGAGATCGAGAGGTCGAAGAATAGAGCAGCAGTACTCAAAACATATACATTGTGAACTGAAAGAGGTTGAAGTACACGGTTTCTTGGGGAGATCGAATGAGATGGAACTTGCTATTTATTTGCTCAAGAATGCTGTCTTACTTGAGCGAATGATTCTGAGTGCCTAAAAGAGATTGTACCATGGAGGTGGAAAGTGGACGAGCTCCCGATGCCCATGGTTTGAATGGAAAGAAAGAAGGCCTGTGCCTATGATTTGCTCCAAAAAGAAAAAGTCAATTCACATACAGAACTACTTTTCTTATGACATATATTTATGCTATAAAAACTATTTAGCTAGAATCCATGTTTTGTAAAACATAATTTATAGTTTTTCTTTAAAATTTTAGTTTGTAACTATTTATTAGTGTAGACTTGAATATGTGGATGTAATTTATTGGTTAAAATGTTTTTACTAATATTGTCATCTCACAGTTAGGGTTGCAACTTGAGCAAACTCAAGTCAAGTCTAGTTTGATAAATTGTATTTCCACTTTTAAGGGGGAAAAAAACAATTTATTGGATTTTAAATAACTCAGATGAATTCAACCCATTACATTTCATTCTTTTTATTTTATTTATTTTATTCATTTTTAGTGTTTTCTTACTGTTTACTTACGCTGTGTTTGATTGAGAGATTTGAGGAGGACTTTAGAAAGGAAAGGGAAAAGGTGTATGAAACTAGGTAAAATGTAGATATAATTTATTTACATTTCACTTACTTTTTCCATTTCTGTTTCCATATCCCTCATCAAATCCTTACATTTTACCTACCTTTTCTTTTTCTCTTTCCATATCCCTCATCAAATCCCCTAACTAAACACAGTATTAGAGAAAATCTCAATTCTTTATTTTTTTCTCACTCAACTTATTTACGAAAGAGCTATAATATATTATTTAATTATTTCATCAATTTTTTATTTTTTATTTATTATGTTGCTTCTTATGCTATGTGATACATTTTAATATTTTTCTAAAAAACATATGATAAATTTTACATAGGATGTTTTTCTCTCATCAATTATTTGAATCATAACTTCTTATTCAGTCCATTATAAATCTATTAATTTGAAGGGTTTATTTTTAATGACTTTAATAGATTATTTATTTAAAATTAAATTTATCATACATGAATAATGACATGTTTAAATCATATTTACTTTTAAAAATGAATATTATTGTGGGAGCCAGAAAAATATAGGTACTAGCTTATTGGGCCTAACCCAAACAAAGCCTACAGTGGGTCTAGCCCAAACAAATATCACACCCCCACACACACCCCTTCAAATATGTACTATTTACTTCTTGATTCAATGACTAACTTCATCATCGGAGTACTCCCGGCTGGCAACTCCGGTTGGGTGGCACCGGCTATGTTCATTATTGCAGATCTACAGGGGTGAATCTCTTCTCTTCGTTGGATTCTACAACATCCATGTGAGAGGATATTTCATGGTCTCACAATTGGCGCCGTTTATGGAAAACGTCTAACAAAGTTCAACGAAGAAGACAACAAATACCATACTCAAGATGCTCAGATCATTGTTACATGTTACTATAAACATGGCCCACAGTTAATCCTATCTTTTGACTCTTTGTTTAAATTGATCTCTGAAATTCAATCTTACTATCTATATGCATATACATATATATAGATATATATGTGTATATATTTATGCTCATAGATTTGGTCCAAACATTTATTCAATATAGTCGGCACATACTAAACCCATTGAAATGCCTTTGGTTGGATTTACTTTTGCATTTTTATTCTCTCTCTAAAAATGGATTTCACTCTTATTTTTGCTAGCTTCTTTTCGGCATTATATAATGGATTCACACTCTTTGATTCTTGAGATATACTTCCACCATGAGTTACTAATCCAATTTTTGTGGTAGTCGGCTGCTCATAAAGTTCAAAAATTCAGCAGCCGGCTAATCAAGAAGTTATTCGGCAACCAAACGAGGATGCATACAAAAAGTTATGGCCATGAAAATTTGTTTTTCGGCTTTTGAAAAAACCGTATATTTTATTCGGCAATGTGAATTTCATAGGCAAATATTTCATTACCTTACGTCACATTTACAAGTTCAATTTTATTCCTTACATCATTATATTTTCAAGTTCAATTTTATTTATGTCATTATATTTTCAAGTTCAATTTTATTCGGCAAACAACTCATTACCTTACGTTAATTTTATTCAGAAAATATTTCATTACCTTACGCCATTATATTTTCAAGTTTAATATACGGTTGACATTATTTGGTCACAGGAAAATTTTCATGGTTTCACTACCTACATCATGTATTTATCCGGCAACTGAAATTTCCGACGCAGTCAAACCCAAGTTCTGACTATACACCACGATTCTGATTGCCGATCAAGTATGCGGCAAGTCAAGAACAAAAGGGAAGTACTGCACAGGTGTGCTCGGCCAGACAAACTCAAAATTTGGCGTGCGAGCCCATGCATTCGCATTTCAGCAGTGCCGTAACTTATAATCAATTGATCGGCAAAGCTCCAAAGCTACTCTGCACTTATTCGGCTTGTTATTTGGCATGACAAGTCTGCAAACTCACAACTTATTCGACAATTCATTTGGCGTATCAACATTTTTATCAACGCCGCAAGATTATTCGGCACCTCTACAACTCGGTTTAGACAACTTATTCGGTTTATTATTTGGCACAGCTCTGCAAACTCACAATCTATTCGGCATTTCAATTTGGCATATCAACATATTAATATCAACGCCACATCGTCTAGCAACGACAACTTATTCGGCTTTAACATCTCGGCTTCGACATTGCTTATCAACTCCATTATACAATACTCTCTACGATTCGGTATATCACTCGGCCTATTATCAACTGCATATTAACATTATTCTGCATATCTTGGCTTCGGCAACTTACCCAGCAGCTAACACTACTCGGTCGCAAGACTACTCGGCCACCCATACATCATGCACAACATCGGACAATCCCACCCCGTTATCTACGATATTCGGCTAACAACATTTGTCAACTTTATATGGCAACATTTTCGACTAAACAACAGTCAACTTTTTCGGCAATAGAGTTCATCAGCATTATGAACGCTGCATGCATATGATCAACTCGGCTTCGACATCTTATTCGGCACATTCTTTGACTATAGCTTGCAATGTTCTTTCGCATCAAATATTCGGCAACATTGTAACTTATTCGGCACTAATATCTCGGCATGGAATTAACATCTTGGCTTGCCGAAATCCATATTTGAACACACCACAAGATTCGTATCGGCTAAAAGATTCCAAACCCACCAACCCGAGGAGCCAAGAAGCAACCCAAGTCTGCTAAAAGTTGTGAAACGGATCACACATGCCAAAAACTGAAATTTCAAAAGTTGTCAAATTCAAGTTTTGACCATACCAATGTGAAGTACTCATTAAGGCGAGTCCAACGCAACAAACTACGTCGAAATCGAAGCCAAAACGACGCCGTACGGGCCGATCAAAGTTTGCCCAGAATTGATGAATTTTCTGAGGACGATGAACCAGCCATGTAAGAGAAGTTATTTGGTGCTTCGCGGCGTACAACTCTCAACCGATCTGAGCCATCAGCTCTATTTCGGCTACAACTACGCCATCAGGAGTCCGATTACAATGATCCAATAGTCCTTTCTAGCTATTTGATGCAATCTGGGTCCATCCATACGGTCAGAATTTACAAATTCAACCGACAAAATAAATAAATAAATAAATAAATAATACTAAAAAAAAAAAAATGCAGAATTTATTCAAAGAATTGTGTGCAATGGCTTCCTTCACATATCACCAAGCACCCTACTTTGTCTCGGCTTCATTCCGCTATCGCCACGGCACCGAACGAGGGCACGTAATCCGTTTCAAATTTTTATCGGCCTACTCGGCAATTTTGGCCCAAATCAATTTTATTCCTTTCGAATAACCAATGTCATCCAAAAGCAATGGGGCAAGTCTACATTAGACTAAACGCAAATCGAGCAGTGCTAATTGGCCCAAAATTTACTCAGCAATTAAATAGTTGGCCTAATATCTATTTGGCCATTCCTTACAAGTGGAGCAATATTCTTTGTGATTAACACGTCTACCTCATTCGGTACTGGCCATCACTGACACAGGATGCGTTATTCAAAGTCCTTGCCATATTGGCACTTGGTCGCCACTTAAAATCAGTAAAGTCTCTAAGTACAGTGTAATCTTCGCACTCAGCACAGAGCGCTATCAGCAAAGGCCTACACCTACGCCCGGAGGTTAGAATACCGCGGCCTACACCCTCACCCAGGGGTTATAATACCGTAGTCTACATCCTCACCCGAGAGTAATAATATCGTGGTCCATCTTTTGGATAATATATCTACCTTATTTAATCTGTCTTATTTAGTTCAGGCAATCATTTCTGTGCTCGGCCTATAGAAATATTTCTAGCTCGGCACGAAAGTCCATATTTGGAAGCAATCTTTGCACTTGGCAATATACTACACCCTTACTCGGGGGTTATAATACCGTGGCCCATTGTTATAGAGATAGTATTACTCACTGGGCTTTACCTCACCTCTCTACTTTATATGCATATATTTTTACATACATTCATACATACTTGCATTCATCCAACCATTCATTCATTTATGTTATTCATTTATCAAATGTATTCTTTGTCAAAGGACCTAACATCTATTTGAATAGCATAACTCGGTAATAAAAACTCTCATTCCTTCTACCGATGACAATGAAAGTTTTGGGGCAATTGTGGGAGCCAGAAAAATATAGGTACTAGCTTATTGGGCCTAACCCAAACAAAGCCTACAATGGGTCCAGCCCAAACAAATATCACACCCCCCATCTATATAAAGGGGGGCGCATCCCAAGTAAAAGGTATGTCTCATCTCTCTCTATAGAACACACACCCCTTCAAATATATACTATTTACTTCTTGATTCAATGATTAACTTCATCATCAGAGTACTCCCGGCCGGCAACCCCGGTTGGGTGGCACCAACTATGTTCATCATTGCAGATCTACAGGGGTGAATCTCTTCTCTTCGTTGGATCTCTACAACATCCATGTGAGAGGATATTTCATGGTCTCACAATTATAAATAAACTACCTAATTTTTAAAAAAGAAAATTATGATTTAAACAAACTCTAATATTGCGCCCACAAAACCATGAGTCAAGTGGACTTAAAATAGACCACCAGGGTGGTGATAGCATGGATAATGTACTAGGCTTTTACACATAAGAGCGCGGTTCAATTTCTGAGGGACATGAACGTCGCAAGATAAATGTACTGTACTTTGATCGTAATTTTGCCTCTTGTTGTGGGAGTTGAGCGAGGTCCATTGTTATCCCAGTAGTAAATTCTTTTCAATGGATTGGGTTAAATCTGGTTGTCAACCAGATATCCCAAAGTCAAGGCTTACAGATGCTATGATGCCCTATAGAATGTCTTTTTTTTGATATAAAAAGAAAAAGGTTCATTTGGGAAGAACTTTTTGAGCCTGACTTTTTAGTTTTTTTAGCTAATTTAACCTAGTTCGGTTTAGGAATAATTTTTGACTTTTTTGATTTTTGATTTTTAATTTTTTTGTGAGAGAAAAAAATGAAATGATTTTGATTTGAATGTGATATTTTATTTTAAGTTATTTAGATTATTTTATCTTAAAAAATGCCTTGTAGCTCAAAAAGGGAGAGGCTCGAATTGGTGTTTACCGGACGACCAATTGGATGACCACCCAGACGATTAGGTGAAACACTTGTCTACTGCGGTTGTCATCTTGTTGACTGCGGTTGTCAGCCTTCTCGTCGGACGACCGGCAAGATGAATTTCAAACTATTCTGGCCAAGCTCGAATTCGAGCTATGCAATAGAGTTGTTTTAATCTTTTTTTTAGACACAATCTAAATCCAACTCACCTGCCAAATGAGGACAAAAAAAAAAAAAAAAAAAAAAAAAACACTAAGAGGCGATACACTTCATGCTAGTTAAAAATAAAAAATTAAAAAAAGCAAAAGCAGACCTTTTATTTATTAACAAACATAATGCCGTTAAAAATGGGTTTCATTAGTCAATTTAAATTTTCACCTCACTTATGTTATATGTGGAACTAACCTCATTACTTTTGTAACCGTGAAAATAAAGCAAAAATTGCTTAATACTATCTCTTACTTTCATCTTCAATATCTAGAAATGAGCCCATAAGCAAAAATTGTTTTCTTTAGAGCTTAACTTGTTATCAGATTGTTTATGTAGTTTGAAACTGTATCAATTTAATTTTCCATAATAAAGCATGCATTTTGTTTCTGTACCAGTTGTATCTCAAATATATACAAGATTTACTTGCACCAGAGAAGATTAATATCCCAATTGTTGAGGACCCCAAGACTGGAGAAGTGATATTGCCTGGTGCAGTGGTAGTTAAAATTCAAGATCTTGATCACATTTTTCAACTACTTCAAACTGATGAGGCAAACCGTCATGCAACAAATACAAAGATGAACACGGAGTCTTCTCGTAGTCATGCAATTCTTATGGTGGTCTCATGTCAGATTCTAATTTCTTGATTTAGTCCTTAAGTTTTTAAAGTATAATCAGCATACTTTATGACTGTTCTTGAAACTTATTACTTTTCATATCCGCTTTTTTTCTTTTCCTCTCTCTCTCTCTCCCCTTCCACTTTCCAATAGGTTCATGTTTGGAGAGCTGTCCATGGGGAGGCCAATGATGCTCCTTTTCATGAAAAGACAGTAAAAGGGATTTATATAATGGTTTGGTTTGTTGTCATACCACATATCTGAAATACTCCTTGAATTTCAAACTGCCATTTCTGCCACTATTGTTCTCTCTCTATCTCTTGCTTGTTTTTTCCCCTCCCATTTGTTTACTTCGAAGTGCTCAAATTTATCTTCATGTGGGTTAATAGTATAAGATTCTAATCCTTATTTTTACCCACTGAAATGATAAAATAGCAATGTGCTCTATTGAGCATTGAGTTGAGTCTTTGTATGGTAGAATGGTGATTTGCTTTTATCTAATATATTATTTTTCAGTACTTAATGCCTATTTTTATTTGTGCAGGCAGTGAAGGCCGCTTGCTTGAAGAGGCTAAGTTTATTAATCTTTCTCCTACTTCCCTGGGGAAATGTATAAATGCATTGGCTGAAAACAGTCCTCACATTCCTATTAGAGATTCTAAACTAACGAGACTGCTTCGTGATTCATTTGGAGGTCATTCTGACAACTCTCACTTTCATACGCCTTTCTAAGCACGATAGACTTAAGTAATCATGATTTAACAATATATAGGTTTTTGAATGATATAAACTTAATTCACTTAAACTCCTTGATTAAGCTAATCTTCCCATGTTAGGGTTTCTACACACCAAAGAATGGTGTATAAATAGCATGTACTTAATCATCTTCCAACAACATCATAGAGCATTTTCACATATGAAATATAACATGCACTAACATGCAATGGAAATACTAATATCTAGTATATCACAAAAGGCGAGTACACAGACTGACCTTGAAACACTAAAAATTAATCATTATTGCTATAAAAAAGCTCATTGTATTGTTGCTACATTTATGAAGGTTTGTACAGATGGAACATGGATGCAAGGAAATTAACAAAATCTATGCATATGCCCTTTGGATTTTGCTGAAGAATTCAGACTAGTGATCACCACCATGAAGGTCAAAATGAAAACAATGACAACATTAGTAGAAAAAACAAAAATGACTGCATTGAAAGCATTGGCTTATCAAGGGCTGGAGACGCTGACTAGAATTTATTTTCCAACTCCAAACAATAGTGTTACGCTAATAATCATTCGCACATTTTATGTTTTTGTGATTCTGCAACCAGGTTTCAGTTCTCATTGTGAGACTTGGTTAAAAAAAAAAAAAAAAAAACTCATTTAATTGATAGGGAATTTTATTGAAGCAGAGTATATCTCAGTTGTTTGCATTCTGTTTCTGTTGGTTTCTATGAAGATATATCTTTATTTAATGAAACAGACTCTGCGAGGACATCACTTACTGTAACAATTGGGTCATCTTCTCGACATCATGCTGAAACCTCAAGCACCATAATGTTTGGACAACGGGTGAGTTAGATAAAGCACTTCATCATTCAAATATAACCTTTACACATCATTTCATGTCTTTGTTCACTCACTCTCTTTGCATCTTGTTGGCATTCTCTTGATTTTGAGCTTTCAAATAGTGTGATACTTACAACTTAATGTTTGGTATTATCTATTTTTAACATATAACTTTACATCCTCCAGGTTTCTTGTTGTTTCCATCTGTTTGACATTCACATGTTTTCTATTTATTTGACCTCTCTATCTAGTGCTACATGTGTATATTGCCACTAACTGTCTGGTGTTGCTAATTTTGAGAGTGGAAAAAGGATGATGTCATCTGCTGTGTCATTATTGGTCTAATTCTCTTTGGAGAGGAAAGTGTGTTTGGAAGGGAAATATGCATTGCATTGCCAAGGTTGTTAATGATTATCGTGTTTTGCAGTCAAGAAACTTCATTTGAGTTGCTATTTGGGAAATAGAATAGAGAACTAGGCAACTTAAGATACTTAACAAGGTACTTAAACAAGGGGAAACCTTTCTAGAGTGGGAAGTGGAATGGAAAACTCGAAGAGAAATAGAAGCAAAAAATTTGGTAACAAATAATGGGAAATAGGAAGCTAACTGAAATTTGATACTAAATGGCATAGAAAAACTTCCAAAGAAAATTCTGACAAAATTGATATGAAACACTATAAATAATGTAAATTGTGAACTGTAAGGAATAACTAAGAATTATTTTTTACTATTGAGAAAAGGTGTTGGAAGCATAAAAACTAGAAATATGAGGAAATGCGTTCCTCATAAGTTTCTTCTATGTTTCCAAATAGCTTCTGAAAGTTTCCTACATGATTTTCAAAATTCCCAAAACCTTCCATAATCATAGCTGATAAAAGTTAAGAAAATTCCTTCTTAATTTCTAAAACAAGATAGAGGAAACAGGCTTTTTCCCTTGAAACCAAGGCTTCTCTGCAACTTTTATTGAAGCTTTCTCATTGTGAAAGCCAGAATAAATTCAATTTTCGAGGCCAGAGTTCATTCTACAGCAATAGAGCCTATTTATCAACTATAGACAAGCCAAAAACTCATGGAAACATTTTCGAATCAATCCTACCTAACATTGATGCTGATACCTAATAAGATTCAAACCCTATCACTAAAGCTATTAAAATGTCCTTAAAGAAATAAGAAAACAACAACATTAATTGAAAGAATCTTAACGAGACTAACTACTTTAGTCATCTATGTATCATCTTTTCATGGGTTCCATATCAATTGAGCTGCATCAAGCAGCCTCTTTTCTTTTTTCCCCCCCTCTATGTTTTATGGCTAAAAGGGTCCATTGGTTGGTGATGCAATGGTAAATAGTCTTTCAAATGTTTGACATCTACAATAAAATCATAAAGAACATAGAATGTAGTTTTAAATGTTTGTTATGGATATTCTTCTTTTGAACAACTTTGTAGAATAGTTGTCTTAATCACGGCAGCTTAATGTTTATTGCTTTTGCAGGCCATGAAAGTTGTAAACGTGTTAAAGCTTAAGGAAGAATTTGATTATTAAAGTTTTTGTCGGAAGCTTGACAATCAGGTGGAGCATCTAATTGTGGAGATTGATAGACAACAAAAGTTGAGGGACAATGACAGAGTTGAAATGGAAATAAACCTCAAAGAGTGTCAAAAATCATTTGCTGAAGCTGAAAAGAGTTTAGTTACAAGGTCTGAGGTAGTTGTCTCTTCTGCTGGTATATGTTTTAGAGTTTGGATTTGATGATATTATGGCTGTGTTTCAGTTCACACTTTCCAACTTCCAGCGTATTCATTTTAGTTTGAGCTATTGGTGCTCTAGTTTTGTCCTTTTAGGTGTGTGTGCGCGCACGCGTGCGTGTATGCGTGCATGTGCGCATGGCAATATGTTCTGTTCACCAACATTCTTTGTTTATTTTTCAAATTACTTTCTCTAAATATGTTGCACTTGTTTGCAGTTTCTAGCAAAAGAGAATGGTCGTTTGGAAATAAAGATGAAGGGTATATTAGATGAACTGAAGTGTCTAAAAGATCATAATGATTTTATGCATGATGAAGTTGAACGCTTAGAAATGAGTCTAAAACACTGCAAGGTATATGAAACACACAGTTTCTTGTTTTTCTTTTCTTCTTTTTGCCTCTCCTTTTTATTCTCTGTATATTCTAGTCTTCTGGTAAACTATGAACTAGCCCCGCACTCCCAATTTGAATACACTTCGGTGGTTAGGTGTTTCAAATCCTTTTTATACAGTTCTCTCCTACTGCCCAGTTAAATTACTAGAAGAAAAGTAAACTTATGATCAATTTCATTTATATGGTCGTCAAGACCTTTGCTATGTGTAGGTTTTCTTATTGTTTCCTAGTTTTAAATTGTATTTGTTCCTTGGACCTAAAGTTTTGGCTTTACAGTTTAGAAAACTATTTATTTTTGGTTACTATTATTTGGGTCTACATGTGCACAAACACTAACTGTGCTGGTTTGTCTGCTAGTAGCAATACTAGCTTGACAGTTCTACGTTTCAGAAAGTACTTGCAGATACCACCTAGATGTATGAGAAGAAGATAGCAGAGTTGATGAAGCAATTAGAGAAGCAGCAGGCTCACTCTGAAAGTGCTGAAGAACAGTTAGATGTGATGAAGAAGTTGCTAAGTGATCATCAAAAGTCAATGTAAGTTAACCATCTCATTAAATATGGAAAGGACAACGTTCCTCCTAGACCTCTAATTCTAATAATCAATTTATAATGAGCCTTCATTGGTCTTTTTAATCTTGTAAGAAGATTAAAGCAGTGATTTCTTGGTACTTTAAAGCTCCAGATCAAAATTTATTGCAAGAATTGTTTATATGCATTTTAACACATCAAATCTCCTCACAATGGATTTTAAGCCATTTCAGTGGTAAAATTTAAAAAGGAGTTCAAATTTTTGTTGCTCCTAGAATCCTAGTTTCAGCTAACAAGAGACTTTAGTTCTGATGTTTTTGTTTCTCTCCCCTCTCTCTCTCTCTCTCTCTCTCTCTTTCACCAGCAATATTAAAAGGAAAATTCTATATATCATAAGGCTCTTTCAGACACCACTCAAATGTATGAGAAGAAAATAGCAGAATTAAAGCAGGAACTAGATGATAGGCATGCCCGTTTTAAAGGTGTAGAAGAAGAATTAGATATAACGAAGATTGAATTAAGCGATCATCAAAACTCAAACCAGGTCAAGTGTATTAAAATATGTGAAAAATGTATTAAAAAAATATAAAAATGTAACTTTCTTTTTTCTGGACATTTTGTGATTCTTAATGAACGCCCATTGGGTAGTTGTTAGTAGGACCCCATAAGGTAAATCAACTGATTTATGATTCAGTTTTTGGTCCATGATTTTTATGTTGGTTTTATTCTTAATAAAAAAAACAAGTTCAATATATGAATCTATATTGTACAAAACAACCTATGTAGTGCTATTCACCAATATCTTCCCTAAATGCCATAAAAAGGCAATGTTATATGAGTCCACTTGTGCCTAGTCATTAAGCTCCCCTATTAATTACCATATTTTTGGACTGTGATTTAGGGAGAAGAGGGAGGATAAATATTTCAACAGATGAATTATTCAATAAATATGATAACCAAAACTTGTTGCTTTTAAATAATAATAATAATACCTAACAACTTTTTTTGTTAATAATTATTACTGCTATTGTTATCATTGGTTACTATTCATTGATATTTTTCTTCTTTTTCTTAATTCTAGATTTAGGGGCAAAAAGGTGATTGATGAGCTTAGGCTAAAACTACAAGAAAGTCATCAGCTGCATCAGAAGACTGTGAATGAACTAGACTCTTTAAAAGCAGAATATAAAGTTCAATTGACAAATAGTATTTCCACGTGTAAAGTTGAAATCAATGTACTTTTAAGTATCCTCATTTAGACACTCTTCTATGGTATGAGTTTTTTGCCTAGCTGAAATACTGATATTGTACTAACAAGACTTCTTTTTTCTTCCTTGTAAATTTGGAATTATTAAGGCAACATTGAAGGAAGAACTTAATGTTGTGAGGCAGAGCCTTCTAATTGAGGAAAAACAAAGGAAAGCTTTTGAAACTGAGCTTCTTAAATCAAAGATGCTTGTGCCTGAAAATCATGATGACTTTGAGGTATGTGGTTCTATGTTCCGTATTCACAGGATATGTCATCCATGTTTATTGAATTGTTGATCACCAACTCATCTAAAAGCTTAAGCTATTAGAGAGAGGGACAACTTTATTGTTTATATCCTCAACACGTCCCCTCATGTGGCCAAGCTCTTCTTCGTAAGTGGCCAAACATATGCAAATATTTTTTAATTATCGGGTAGGTGGTGAGGTTTGAACACGGGATCTATTGCTTGCTTTGATACCATATTCAATTGTTAACCACCAACTCATCTAAAAGCTTAAGCTATCAAAGAGAGGAGAAACTTTATTATTTATATCCTCAACAATGTTCTAAGGATTTACACCTTATGTTCCACAGGACAAGAAATCATACATGAAAGAGAATATGGTTAAACCACTAGGTTTACATAAATCAAACCAATCAAGGGAAACAATTTCCGGTCAAAGGGCCACAATTGCAAAGATTTGTGAAGAAGGCAAGAAATTTTATTTTTTATTTATCTCCATTCACCCTATGCAATAGTTAGGCATTAATTTTAAGTGACCAAGCTGCTAGGAACACTTGAACCCAAGTTTTTGGTATGGCATATAAGAGATTGTGTATATGTAAAATAACTTTTTGTTCAAATAATGCCAAAGGTTACATTTGCACCCATTCCAAGCCTCTCAGGGAAATTTTTTTAAACCACATAAAGTTCAACAATTCCTCTCTCCTTTTTAGATAACTTACAAGATTTTCTACTTCGTGCTTCTAGTTGGGCTTGAACAAATATTACAATTGTTAACATCTAGAGATATCGATGTCCAAATTTATGCTGTAAAGGTGGTGGCTAACTTGCTGCTGAAGGTACATAGCAGATTACTATTTTTGAGTTGTTTCTGTGTGTCCTAAACTTGCTTGTTGCATGCATGAATGTGTGAGTGAGTGACTTGATGCTTACTGTGTAGTTCTGCACAATTTACAAATTGTTATGTTATGATTCAAACGAAATATCAAAATAAGCATGTACACAACATATTTAACTATGAAATACAAAAAATTATACAAATTCTGAAGTGTTAAAAAGTTATTTAAAATTTCTTCTAAAATGAATTTTGATTCTTAGTAGCTCAAACAAGTGCTCATTCTTCTTTGAAAACTTCAAAATCAGTAAAATTCTGTTTTACTTCTTTACGGGCTTTATTTGTGATGTTATTGTGATTTGAGCAGCTAACCAATCAAAGCTCACTTACCACAATCTGGCTTCTTCTGCTTTTAACTAGAACTAAGATATATTCAACGCCTTGAGAAATGTGAATAGCAAAAACAAAGATGAATATACACTTTACACAACTCAGCACCATTCATTCTAGCCTCCTTCCTATTTCATAACCTTGGCGCCTTTATCTTTTTTGTACACAAGAAAGATTTTCTATCGTTTCTCTGTTGCCATGTGGTATGTTGTAAAATATTAAATAGTCAACATGTCAGAATATTGTTTGGGCATAAGATAATTTGTACTCTTTTAATTGTCATAAAATGCTCTGTTTGAGACACTCTGGGTATGTTTGGTTTGTGTTTGAGAGATGTGTTTTAGAGATAAAAAGTACGAAAAGTTGTTTGGTTTGGTTTTTTTCAAAAGATATTTTGGAAAATTATTTTGAGAGAGAGTTTTGGAAAAAGTAATTGATTTGATGTGTGTGAGAGAGAGATTTGTCTGGAAAACTTGTTTGGTTTATAAATTTTGAGAAATTTTTTTGGAAAAATTTGTTTGGTTTGATTACTTTTAAAAACTTATTTGTAGAGAAAATTTTCCAAAATTTTTTCAGAAATACAAACCAAACGAACCCTCTGATTCCCCAATTAAATTGAAAGGTTATAGAAGAACTTGTTACTGCTATACTCATTTTCTTCTCAAGGTAAACATTCGATATATGAAAAATCTCATTATCTTCTTCCCCTCATTTTTTTCTTTTTCTTTTTTCCTTTCAGATATCAATCAGGAAAAGATTGTGGAGGAAGGTGGTCTAGATGCATTGCTTATGCTGTTGTGATCATCTCAAAATACAACCATACTTAGGGTGGCTTCTGGAGCTATTGCTAATTTGGCAATGAATGGTACTCGTGAATGTTTGCATTCTCTTGGTTTGATATTTTCTTCTTTCCTCATCAAGCATATATATATATTTTTTAATATTATATTTTAATATGCATTCTGTTGGTTTTAAATTTAATTAACACACCCATATACAAGACAAACCAATTTCATTGCTTTCCCTAACATAATAAGCCTTGATCTATTGTTAGAAAAAAAAATGTTCTCAAATCAAGGATTTTACCAAATGATTGCAATGGTAGCATAAGCCTTTTTCCTGCATTTGAAAATGCCTTGTAATCCCTCAGAAGAACGTATTTGTTTTGTAATAACACCTTTGATTATTCACATACTAACACACGTATCCTTGAGCTTTTGTTAAGTGTCCTTCATCTTCTCTCTTCCCAGTGGAAAATCAAAGCTTAATAATGAATAAAGGATGTGCTCGACTCTTGGAAAATACTACGTCCAAAACAGATGATCCCCATGTAAGTATTTCTAAATGATTTGTATAGATTTGTATATTCAACTTGTATATCAATTACATCAAGACTAGTTTATATAACCCTAACGACTAACCACAAAGGAAATACAAGAATGAGACCAAAAAAGGAAATACGATCATCACAAACATGCCTAACATATACAATGCATAATACATACGAATATATTCTCACACCCCTACTCATACTCAAGGTGTTTTAGTTGAAAACACGGAAAGTTTGTCAAGAAGAAACCGAAAACGAGCAGTGATGTGAGTCTTGGTGAAGAAATCAGCAAGCTGGAGAGCCCAAGGGACAAAAGGAAGCGAGATAGAGCCAGACTGTAGGTGCTGACGGACGAAGTGACAATTAATCTCAATGTGCTTCGTTCGTTCATGGAAAACAGTGTTGTGGGCAATCTGAATAGCACTACGGTTGTCACAGTAGAGAGAGGTTGGAGAGGATGGAGGAACGCCCAAGTCAGAGAGGAGACAATGAAGCCAGACAACCTCAGTAGTAGCATGAGCCATAGCACGGTACTCAGCTTCAGCAGTAGAACGGGCAACAACGGTTTGTTTATTGCTTTTCCAAGAAATCAAGGAATCACTAAGAACCAAACAGAAACTAGAAGTGGATTTACGATCAGTCACATTACCAGCCTAATCAGCATCAGCATAAGCCACCAAATCCAAGGAAGAAGTAGAAGACAACAATAAGCCTTGGAAGATAGTATTGCGAAGATAGCGAAGAATCCAAACTAAAGTAGCCCAATGCGGAGAGTAGGGAGCAGAAACGAACTGGCTAACCACATGAACAGCATAGGCAAGATCAGGGCGAATAACTGTCAGATAAACTAAGCAGCCCACAAGCTCGTGATACAAAGTAGGATCATCCAGAGGGACACCATCAGTAGTGTTAAGCTTCACATTAAGCTCAATGAGAGTATCAGAAATCTTAGTGTCAGTAAGACCGGCACGGTGAATAACCTTATTGGCATATTTGGCCTGAAACAGAAAGTAGCCCTTGGGAGAAGAAGCAACTTCAATACCAAGAAAATACCGCAATAGTCCTAGATCCTTCATTTCGAATGTGCGGAAGAGATGTCGCTTGACCTCAGAGATAACAAAAGAGTCCGAGCCAGTGATGATCATGTCATCCACATAGAGGAGGAGAGTAACAAAACCAGCTGAGGTATGGCTCAAAAACAAAACAGAGTCGGAAGTAGAAGGAGGAAACCCAAGCTCGGTAACAACAGTCTGAAAGCAATCATACCAAGCACGAGGGGACTGCTTTAGACCATACAGAGCACGCAGAAGACGACAAACCTGTCCAGAAGAATGGTGAAGGCCAGGGGGAGGACGCATGTAAACCTCCTCAGTGAGATGGCCATTAAGAAAAGCATTCTTAACATCCATCTGATAAAGAGGCCAAGAACGAACAGCAGCGACAGAGATCAAAGTACGGACAATAGTCATCTTGGCAACAGAAGCGAATGTCTCCTTATAATCAATACCATATTCCTGTGAGAAACCTTTGGCAACCAGACGAGCTTTGTAGCGCTCAAGAGAACCATCAGAATGATTCTTGACTTTGTATACCCATTTGCCAAATACTCACAGAATGCAGTTTTAAAGTATTTTCCACTCAAGTCAGACCGAAGTATTTTAATTGTAGCCCCAAATTGTGTAGTGATCATAGACTGAAAGGTACAATATATCTGGTAGAAGTCAGATTTATGAGCCATAAGATAAACCCAGGTCTAGTGGGTACAATCATCAACAAATGACACATAGTACGCAGAACCACCTTTAGTGAGAACAGGAGAAGGGCCCCAGACATCAGTATGGGCAAGAGAAAAAGGGGAAGCAAAAATAGAAGTACTGTTTTTAAAAGGTAAAGCTGTCATTTTAGCAAGTTTACATCCTCGACACTCATTAATTTTACTAGGAGAAACTTTACCTAACAATCCTAACTGAGCTAAAGACCGCAAGCGGTCAACAGACAAATGACCTAAACGAGAATGCCATAAATAAAACTGACTCGATTGAAAATCTAACTGAAAAGACGAAAGTGCAACGGGGGAGGTAGACAGAGGAAGATGTAGGCTTTCCACCACATAAAGATCTCCAACTCTACAGCCAGTCCCAATCTGTTTCTTGGACACCCGATCCTGCACACAATAGATAGAAAAAGAAAAGATAACATCAAAACCAGAAGCATCAAGTTGACTGATAGAAATCAAGCTAACAGACAGTAGAGGAATATAAAGAATAGAGGAAATAGTAACAGCAGACAAGGCAAAGGGTAAAACAGACCCAATAGATAGGACAGACATACCAGACTCGTTAGCATATTAATAATAATAGAAATGTGAGGGGGATAAAGTTTTGGAGTAAAGAAAGGTGAGGAGTCATATAATGAGAGACACTAGAATGAAAAAGCCAGACAGAGGAAGAAATACCTAAAGAGGACCTAAGCAAACTTGAATGAAGAGAGGTGAGAGTAGAGGCAGAGGAAGATAACTGAGAGGTGGACTAGAGATGTTGAAACTGGGCAATCTAGGCACTTAAGGAAGCCAAGTCAGGATTAAAAGCCGGAGCAGATACAGTATAAGCAGTAAAAGGGCGAAAAGTACTCGAAACTGTGGCCGAGACGGCTGAGCAGACTGATGGCTTTTCTTGGGACAGTTGTACTCCCAATGACCTTTTTGATGGCAGAAAACACACTCATCTGAAGCTAAGGGCCTCTTTTTAGGCTTGGTAGAAAACTGAGGCTGAGAAGCAGATAGAGTCTCCAATAGGGGTGGTTATGCTAAGAAGACTGAAGGAGACACGGTTTGACTGGCCGTCTTGAGACGAGTTTCTTCGGAAAGAAGCTCACGAACAATAGCATCCACAGAAGGGAGAGAAGAACGGTGAAGGATGCCACCATGGATAGCCTCGTACTGAGGAGAGAGAGAGAGCCGTTAAGAATTGCACCAAACGACCCTCCTCCCTAAACTGCACATAAGTATCGAGGGCTGTAAGACGAGAAGGTTCCATAAGAGCAAGCTGATCCTAGAGACCCGTCATCTCAACATAAAAATCCTGAATAGATTTATCCCGTTGATGAGCATTCTAAATAGTGGACTCCAACTCATACCGTTTGGCAAAGTTGGACTACTGATAGACGCCAAATAAGTACTCCCACACTTCTTCGGCAGTAGGATATTTGGAGAACATCATTCCAATGTGATCTTCCACAGAATTATGAAACCAAGTCAGAATTTGGGCATTGTCACAATCCCATGTGTCACAAGCAACCAGATAATTGTCCTGTTTTGGATCTGAAGGACGCAGTATAGACCTAGACACATAACCCCATTTTTTTCGACCCATAAGAAAATTCTTCATAACGGTGGGCCAATAACCATAGTTGGCACCAACGAGCCTGCAGCTGATAGCTTGAATTTTATTCTCCGACACGATGAAACTAAAGAACTAAGAAAATTTGGGATTAGATTATAATTTCCAGAGAACCTTGGGGTAAAAGAGTAATAAGCAGAACACTTGCTATCAATATAGAGGAGCTTCTATCTACACACACCAAATCCCCTCTTTGCACATCCTTCTCACTACACACACCCAAAAAAATAATTCCTAATTCTTTTACTCATTGCACACACATTTGATTCCACATCTACCCTCACACTCTCACACTCTCACACACACACACACAGACGCACACACACCCTCAAACCCAACTCTCTCGACGGTGCACACCCATTGAAGCTGCATCTCTCACATTGATATCCCAATGGTGCAAATACCCCCATTGAAGCTGCGCTGCATCTCTCACATTGCTCTCCCAACGGTGCAAATACCTCCCTGCTTCACACAGTTGGGGTAACTTTTTTCACCAATCTTTAATTTTTTTTTTCGTTTGCCAAATAGCTCCCAACGGCTAGCATACCCCATGTTCATTTGTAATGTAGAGTTTTTCATTCGTAATGTAGAGTTTTTCACTTGTAATGTAGAGGTTTTCATTTGTAACCGTCGTTCGGAACTAGTTTTCCGAAATATAACAATTTGTTCGGACGTAGAAATCCAAAAATAATCAATAGTTTCATCAGTAGATTTCCGAAAATGTTTCATTGTTTCAATAGTCAACTTCCGAAAAATTTGAATTTGGACAACACTCAACTTCCGAAATTATTTTTGTGTTTCGAATTTGAACTTCCGAACAGAATATGTATTTTCGGCTGTGAACTTTCGAACAGGTTTTTTTTTTTTTCCCCTTCTGTTGTATATTGTTGTTTGAAGGGAGCTTATATTTCCACATTCCCCTCTTTACACACACTTCATAAACACACTTATTATAATTTACACACACTTATTATAATTTTATTAAACACTTATTAGTAATTTCACTTGAATAAACACTTATTATAATTTTACACACTCTCATTAATTTTACACACACTCTCATTACACACACTCATTAAACACACTTATTATAATTTTACACACACTCTCTTTATTTACACACACTTGTTTGCATGCCCATTCTTTATTTACACACACTTATTATTTTTTGCAGATAATATGGATTCTGAATGTCAACAACGTGTCCCACCTACTGCTTCAAATAGACGACGTCGTGAATTGGATGTAGACCATGAACGGGGACGAGGGCGTGGGCGAGGACGAGGTCAAGGTCGTGATCCAGTTTCGGTAGAATATGATATCCCCAGTGCCAGTCAAAGTCGGAGCTGAAGCCAAAGATGAGTTCAAGGTTATGATATGCCTGACATTGCTGTGGAGGATGCCTCTTTACCTGATTCTCCTCATGTCCAAGAAGAGGACCTTACTCGTGCTTTTCCAGGTGGACCGACTGATCCATCAATACTGCGGAGTTTCAATAGTCATGTCGCGACAGCTGTTTGGCACGGGGAGGTAAACATTCCTAAGTAGAAGTGAAATTCATTTGTATATGAAATTTTTTTTCCTGTGCGTGTTGTATGGTAGTTTCTAATGAGATATTATTTGTGTTATAGGAACGAGGGCCCCTAAAGTGTCATAATCACTCTTCAAAGATCCTTGCATGCCCATGGTGGTTAGTAGACAACAACACCAGATTCAAAGCCATTATTGAGCAGTCTAGGCTATCACAGTTAGCTCGTTGCACTTATCGGTTCGTCAACAAGCTTCTAATCTCCAATTTTGCTGAGAGATGGCAACCTGAGACGAACACATTTCACATGACAGTTGGTGAGATGACCTTGACCCTAGATGATGTTGGCACTATTCTTGGCCTTCCCATTGTAGGCAAATTAGTCGGCGTACCAGATGTGACAGATCATCATGGAGTTACACTACTGGTTTATGGCTTGGGGATTACTGAACATGCAGCACATGAAGAGGTTTCTTTTGCTGGTGGCAATTCAGTCACGCTTGAGTGGTTGCGAAGTCAGTTTACTGGTGTCACAGATTTAGACCCCGAGGAGGCTATACAGGGTGCTGCTAGAGCTTATTTGTTGTTTCTATTGGGATGTACACTCTTCAGTGACAAGAGTGGCGGCAGGGTTCCTGTTGTTTACCTTGGCTTATTGATGGATTTGGGATCCATTCATACTTACGCCTGCGGTGCTGCTGCATTAGCATTTTTATACAGACAGTTGGGGTATGCTAGCCGGTCCGGGGTTAAGTAGATGGGTGGTTATATGACTTTTTTGGAGGCGTGGATTTATGAGCACTTCCGAGCGTTCCGACCTCACCAGAACATGGGCTACAATGAAGACATGCCACACGTGTACCATTGGGCATCTAGGAGAGAGGCGGGTTTCTCCATTGATCATTTGAAATCTTTTCGAGCCGAGCTTGACAGTTTGTTAGCTACTGATGTAAGTGTAATTATCCTGAGATAATTTTAACACTTTCCATTTATCTTACCCTTTATATACTTTAATTCAAAAACACTTTATGTTTACAGGTTATTTGGGGTCCATACCACAGTTGCAGAGACCGGCAGCCATGTAACCCGGTTACGTTCTACCATGGATGCTTAAAGTGCTTAGACGTTGTCAAACCCTATCATCCAGATAGAGTTCTAAGGCAGTTTGGCAGGGTTCAAACCATCCCAGATGCACCGCTAGCTTCCAGTCGTGGTGCTCGAGGCAACATATCTGCACGATATACAGTCATGTATAAACACTTGGATAGGATCTGGGAGGCTTGGGATAACCACGTGTTATCTGAGCAACGAAAGAGCACACCAGTTCGTCAGCCTTAGGAATGTGTACCGAGTTACATGGATTGGTATAAGAATATCACGCACCTATATGTTGAGCACACTGATGAACCGCGTGTCCATGACCATCAGGATTTCAGCCAACATGCCGATGTAATATATTATCCTCTCTTATGCATTTGTAACTTATTTTTTATTTTCTAATATGTTCCCTAAAATGTGAAATTCTTTTCAAATGCAGCGTATTGCACATGCACTGCAGATTTCACATCCTATTATTGACGCTGGTTATGAGGAGGGGATTCAACATCCTTATCGACTTTACCAGGTTATCGAGAGTATGACGCATGTCCTTCAAGGTCAGCACATTGACGAAGTTGGACCTAGTTCTGCTGGAGGTCGCTTTCCATCTTCGATATTGACATACAGTCGTAGGCCTAGGCGTAGGCATACAGCTGATTCGTGACATGTTATTTTGTTAGTTGACGAATTTTTTTTGGTGTTTTTTGTAAGATGATATTGTTGTAATGGTAACAGTGGTTAATATTTTCTTATTAGAATGGAATGGTAACAATGGTATTGTAATGACATTTTATAATTAGAATGGAATAGTAACAATGGTCGTTGATTTTGTAAATGATATTTTCTTATTACAATGGAACGGTAACAATGGTCGATAACATTCAATCCACATTGCAAAACAGAACACATCAACATAAAAAACACATCCATTAATTTCTTCCATAATTCTAACATTGTCAAATGCATACATGTCACGACCCGAACCCGCCCCCATGGGTTAAGGACGTAACTGGCCAGTAATCATGAGATTACCTACGGCCTCAAACCAAACCAAATGTATTTTAACAGAGTTAATGGGGGCCAAACGGAAGCAATTTAAAACTTTGTCCATAGAGCCGTGCTTATATGCACTTTAAAACAAACCATACGCATATACGTTAATAACCCACAACGAAATACAGTACCAGAAAATCCTTTACAGACAGGATCATCTAAACTGAGTCAACCCATATCACAACTACATACCGATATACACAAGATCCTTGCCAACAAGACAAAATGGAAATACATAATAGAATGGCAAGGTTGAGTCTCGTGCGTGAGACACAAGGCTGACTCTCCAAACTCATGTTGTTCCTGGCAGACTTCACTGGGGCTGGGTTTGGACTTCTCTTGGCTCACCTACAAACACATAAATGAGTGTGAGCGATAGCCTAGTGAATAATGTCAAATACAGAAGTCATATAAACAATATGTAGAACAACATACTCTAAACGGCCTAGGGCCCAATTCATTTTCCTACTTAATAGATATATAGCTAAATATAAATCAAGTGACTGTAACTCTGAACATTCTGGCCTTTGGCCCATTCAGATCTCCATTCTTGTCAAAGCGGCCTTCGGCCCATTCGATTATGTCAAAACGGCCTTTGGCCCAATCATTTATGTCAAAACGGCCTTTGGCCCAATCATTTATGTCAAAACGGCCTTTGGCCCAATCATTTATGTCAAAACGGCCTTTGGCCCAATCATTTATGTCAAAACGGCCTTTGGCCCAATCATTTATGTCAAAACGGCCTTTGGCCCAATCATTTATGTCAAAACGGCCTTTGGCCCAATCATTTATGTCAAAACGGCCTTTGGCCCAATCATTTATGTCAAAACGGCCTTTGGCCCAATCATTTATGTCAAAACGGCCTTTGGCCCAATCATTTATGTCAAAACGGCCTTTGGCCCAATCATTTATGTCAAAACGGCCTTTGGCCCAATCATTTATGTCAAAACGGCCTTTGGCCCAATCATTTATGTCAAAACGGCCTTTGGCCCAATCATTTATGTCAAAACGGCCTTTGGCCCAATCATTTATGTCAAAACGGCCTTTGGCCCAATCATTTATGTCAAAACGGCCTTTGGCCCAATCATTTATGTCAAAACGGCCTTTGGCCCAATCATTTATGTCAAAACGGCCTTTGGCCCAATCATTTATGTCAAAACGGCCTTTGGCCCAATCATTTATGTCAAAACGGCCTTTGGCCCAATCATTTATGTCAAAACGGCCTTTGGCCCAATCATTTATGTCAAAACGGCCTTTGGCCCAATCATTTATGTCAAAACGGCCTTTGGCCCAATCATTTATGTCAAAACGGCCTTTGGCCCAATCATTTATGTCAAAACGGCCTTTGGCCCAATCATTTATGTCAAAACGGCCTTTGGCCCAATCATTTATGTCAAAACGGCCTTTGGCCCAATCATTTATGTCAAAACGGCCTTTGGCCCAATCATTTATGTCAAAACGGCCTTTGGCCCAATCATTTATGTCAAAACGGCCTTTGGCCCAATCATTTATGTCAAAACGGCCTTTGGCCCAATTAT
>NW_021026031.1:913879-1036548 GCF_004153795.1 Camellia sinensis
TTTCTTCACCACCAAGGAAGAAGTGAACACTTAGGTGAAAGAGAGAAAGTGGAAATATGATGCGAATTGAAATTTCAACTTTTTGGACTTTGTTAACAAAAAAACTTTTTGACTGAGAATGAACACCTAGGTGATTAGAAAAGCATTTAAATGAGTTGCTTAGGTAAAGGTAATATCGTTAAGCTACCATTACTCCGGTATATTCTCTTCTGGAGGCTAAGAAGATTAGGTTGCGAGGTAAAACTTAGCCACCTAAGCGAATTGTTACTAAAGTTGCCTATGCTAATTGGTTTGTAGAAGAAAAGAGAGAAGGTTGAAAAGGACGGATGAGAGTTAGCGGGAAAAAACAGGAAGTTAGAGAGACGATAGGAATTACGAAGAAAATTAAAGGAACTTCAAAATCATCCATTTGGACTTGAAAACTGAACCACTAGGGGATTTTGAAAATATGAAATGAGTTGCTTAAGTTAACTAATATCGTTAGCTACAGTTACTTCGTGGAATTCCCAGTTCTTGTAGCTAATCAAGATTAGTTTGCGTGAAGCTTGGCCTCTTTAAGATAATGACTACGCTAATTTGTCCTACAATAAAAGACATAGAGAACGTTCTAGAAGGACGGATGGAGAGAGTAGGAGAGAATCTTTCTTCCTGAGTGGTAGAGGAGAAGTTAGAGGAGGAAATGGAAATACGATGAAAGTAAGGCGAATTCAGATTCATCCTTTTGGGCTTGAATTGAGCACTTAGGTTGATTTAGAAAACATTTAAATGAGTTGCTTGGGTAAAGTAATATCGTTAAGCTAACAATTACTCCGTATATTCTCTTTCTTGGAGGCTAAGTAAGATTAGTTTGAGCTAAACTTGGCCACCTTAGCTGAAATTGATACTATAGTTTCCTAGCTAATTAGTTCCTAGAGCAAAAGGGAGAAGGTTAGAGAAGGACGGAGAGAGCAAGAGGAAAAAGAGAAGGCTAGGGAAAATGAAAGGGAATTGGGACGAAAATAACGGGGAATTCAAATTCGTCCGTTTGGGCTGAGAACTGAGCACTTGTGCGATTTAGAAAACATGAAATGAGTTGCTTAAGTTAAACTAATATCGTTAACTACAGTTACTCCGTAAACTCTCTTTCTTGAGAGGCTAATTCAAGATTGTTTGCGTGAAAACTTGGCCTCTTAAGATAATGACAAAGTTAACTTGTTCCGACCGAATAAAAGAGAGAACGTTTAGAAGGATGCGAGCAGATCTTAGAGAGAATTCTTCGCTCCTTGCAGCGGTTAGAGGAGAAAGTTAGAGAAAAGAAATGGAAATACGGAAGAAAATTAAGGCCCAATTCAATTTCTCATTTTTTGGACTTGAGAATTGAGCCACTTAGGTGATTTAGAAAACATTAAAAGGTTGCTTAAGCAAAAGAAATGTCGTTAAGCTTACAATTTGCACCGTATATTCTCTTTCTTGGAGGCTAAGAAAAGATGAGTTCGATGTTAAGCTGGTCCGCTTAGGCTAATGAAACAATTAGTCACCTAGCTAGTTTTGTTCCTAGAACAAAGAGAGACGGTCGGAGAAGGACAGTAGAGAGTTTAGAGGAAACTTTTCTTCTTGATAGTAGGAGAGAGAGTTTTAGAGAAAAGAAAGGGAATTAGGTGCAAATTAAAGGGAATTCAAGTTATCCTTCTTGACTTGAGAATTGAACACTTAGGTGATTTAGGAAATTTAAAGAGATTTGCTTTTAGTTAAATAATACGGTTTTTGCACAATCACTAAGTAAATCCTCTTTTCTGGGTTAGCAAGGATTAGTTCGAGTGAAACTGAGCCACTTAAGCTAATGAAAACTGTTCGTTGCCTAAGCTAATTAGTTTCCTAGAAAAAAAGAGGAGCGGGGCGGAGAGGAGTTTGAGAGAAAAACTTTTCTTTCCTGAGAACTAGAAGAGATAGTTGGGGAAAAGGGAAGGTAAATAGAATTGAAACTTATAGGAATTTTGAAATTCATCGATTTGGGATATTAGAGTTGAACAATTAGGTGATATATTTTAGCATAACATGTGTATACGTGTTGCTTTAAGTTAAACTTATTAACGATAAGCTACGATTTTCCGTGTTAAATTACCTTTCTTGGAGGCTATAAGCAAGTATAGTTTAAGATGAAACTTGGGCCTCTTAAGCCAGTGGAAACTTGATAGCTTGCCTCAGCTAATTTAGTTTCTGCAATATAAGAGCGAAGGTTCTATAGAAGGACGGAGGGGGTTAGAGAAAAATCTTTCTTTCCTTTGGGGTGGAAAGAGAAAGTTTGGGCAAAGAAAGGGAAATAATTGAAATTTCAGACTTTTGGATTGAGAATTGAACACTTAGGTGATTTAGAAAGCTGATATGAGTTGCTTAGGTAAAGGTTATTTCTCTTTTTGGGAGGCTAGAAGATTAGTTGGATGGTTAAAACTTAGCCACCTAAGCCAATTGATACTAATAGTTGCCTATGCTAATGTTGTAGAAGAAAAGAGAGAAGGTTGGAGAAGGACAGAGAGGATTAGGGAAAAAATACGAGTTAGAGAGACGATAGGGAATTAGGAAGAACATTAAAGAAAATTCCAAAATTCATCACGTTTGTGACTTGAGAAACTATAACACTTAAGGTGATTTAGAAATACATGAAATGAGTGCTTTAAGTTAAACTTAATATCGTTTAAGCTACACTTACCCGTTAATTCTCCAGCCTTGTTAGGGCTATCCAAGATTGGTTGCGTGAAGCTTGGCCTCTTAAGATAATGCTAAGCTAATTTTTCCTACATAAAAGAAGAACGTTCTAGAAGGGACAGACGGAGAGGTTAGAGAGAATCTTTCTTCTTGAGTGGTAGAGGAGAAAGGTTAGAGAAGGAAAATGGGAAATACGATTGAAAAGTAAGGGAATTCAGAATTCATCCTTTTTGGACTTGGGGAATTGTGCACTTAGGTGATTTAGAAACATGTAAATGAGTTGGCTTGGGTAAAAGTAATATCGTTAAGCTACAATTTACTTCCGTATATTCTTCTTCTTGGGGCTAAGAAAGATTTAGGTGAGCTAAAACTTGGCCACCTAAGCTAATTGATTACTAATAGTTGCCTAAGCTAATTAGTTCTAGTAGAGCAAAAAGGGGAGAAGGTTAGAGAAGGCGGAGAGAGCAAGAGGAAAAAGAGAAAGCTAGGGGGAAAATGAAAGGGAATTGGGACAAAAAATTAACGGGAATTCAAATCCGTCCGTTTGGGCCTTTAGAGAACTGAACAGCTTAGGCCGATTTAGAAAAACATGAAATGAGTTTCTAAGTTAAACTAATATCGTTTTTAAGCTACAGTTACCCGTAAAACTCTCTACTGGAGGCTAATCAAGATTTAGTTTGCGTGAAACTGCCTCTGTAGACACCCCATTTTTGACCGCCCTTTAAGGACTTGGGCGCTACTGATGGTTTACTTGGTGGAGGACAGGTGTGCAGGTTAAATGTTCAGTTTCTTTGGCAAGCGAGCAGAGGCAAATCCTTCCAAAATACCTTTGTTTAGGAGCTTTGGAGTTGAAGAAGAGAGGATAATGAGGGAAAACTTTAATTTGGGATGGAGAAGTTCGGCAGAATTCCGGGTAGAAGCGAGGGTTCGAGCAGCCCTCGCTGAACGGGCTTATCTGTCTGTACGGCTTAGAGTTAGCTATGGGGCCACCACCGTCGGAAAGCTTACTTCCGGGGCTCATTTTGCACTCAAGAATTCCTAGAACCAAGTCCGTGGGGAGGATATGATCAGTTGAAGTCGGGCATCGTCCCGGTTGGATCGAATCTGCGCGGCTTCACGAAAAAAGGGCATTAACTTTTTGCCACAGAGAATTTTAATGCAAGGTTGCGCCATTGGAAATCTAACTTCCGGGGCTTTCAATATTGGACCCACCCACCGGCCTTTTTTTGAACTTGGCAGCATTCTATCGGCAATCTATTTATCCGGCCCGGCAAATTAGTGACTCCGGACCGGCACTTATTGTGCTGACCGGCAAATTTGCTAGCCGACGACCTTTCCGTGAGGCATTCTGCAGATTTGAGTATTATTGCCATGTTGTGCCAGCTTTTGGAGGGCCCAGAATGGAATCCTTCCATACACGTGTATGGAGGATATGCACCCTTGTTTAGCCTTCCTCTAAGAAGCTTTACACTTTGTTTTGCCTATAAAGGAAGCTCTCCTCTTCCTTATTACTAGGTTAGAAAAACCCGGGTGGATTGATATATACATCCCTCCACTATATCTGCCCTCATCTCTTCTCTTTCAAGCTCAAGCATCCAGTCCCTTGCATCATTCCTTCATCCACTACCAAAAAGCACCACCACACTACTCCATTCGCAGATAGAGGTGGCTTTCCAGCAGTCTAAGAGCAACATTTTCACTCCTAGAGGCAGCAGTTGGGTTTTCACAGGGTGAGCACTCTTCTCCCTCTTCTTAGCCTCATTTTCTTGCCTCATTTTTTTACCTCTTTGCTTGCTGGTTTTGAGCTCCGACCAAAACAATAAAATGTCATTTTCTTGAGCTATATTTCCATGTTTCGTTTAAGGCGCTTATTACAGTTTGAATCTTTATTTTTGGCACTTTCTTCATTACCCCTTGTATGCCATTATTTGTGCATGATTCTTTAGCCTATGTGTGATCTGTTTTCGAAGCCTGAGGTTAAATGAAAAAGTGGTTATTTTGAGCCCTTCTTCAACATGAGAGGGTCACCACTGTTTTTGACCTCCATGTTATACTTTCCTTTCATATTCTCTTTTTGGTTCCTTTTTGCATGCTTTGGCAGCCTATCATGCTTCGGTTTTTGGCCTTTTTACAGTTCTGGTTAAATATGCTTATTTTTGGTCCCTCCTTCAATGTTGTAGAAAGGGAATTTTTTCAGTTTGGGCTTTGCATATATCACTTGCCTCTTGGCCACCTTTTGGCCCTTTTTCTTGCATAAGAACTTAGCCTTTTCTATGATTTGTTTAGGGTTTTTACAGTTCTGTTAGATGTGCATATTTTTGGCCCTCTTCAATGTTGTTGAAGGGCCCTACCTTGGAGTTAGCAGCTGTTGAGTTGCTTCATACCTCATGTTAGGGCATTTTGCGATGCCATTGTTTGCCCTATTCTTGCTTGCTGTTTGCCAAATTTGTACTGGTAAATGCTTAATTTTGGGGCTGTCTTGCTTCTGTCTTTTTCATTCCATGTTACCAATTATGCATGGTGGTATAGCTATAGGCCATTTCGGATGCCTAATTTTGCCATTATCGGGAGAGATTCCATGCATCGGGTGTTGTTTTCGCCTCATTTCGGGGCTGTTTTCCCCCACATTTCAGTGCTGAAATTCCATTAGCATGATTGCATGCCATTCCTTTTGCTATTGCATTGCGTTTATTGCCAATTGCTCGGTTTGCGTGCTTGTGTGCACGCATTTCGAGGCACTCCATTTTTCATTCACGGCCTCTTATGTGAGTGTGGATTGAGGCTCTCTCATGTTAGTATAAGTCCATTGTTGCATCTATATGCCATTTTAGCCATTGCATGCATATGGCCATCTGCCTCGATTTGCCGTGCCCGTGTTGCAGCATTTCGAGGCACTTCCATTTTCATCTTATGGCCACTGTGTTGGGTTGCGGCTGAGGTCACTCACGTTTGGTGTTAAGTCCACCTTGCATTGTGTATGCCATTGTTTTCAAAGCGTGCGCATTGTTATGTTGTTAGCATTGTGTATGCCATGTAGTGCATAGCATGCTTGTATTCTTGTTGCATACCTAGGTTGCATTGCATTGGCTTTGCATGCCTTGCCTCTTTGATCATGTGATAGGGGTTTGGGCTTTAGTTTGTTTGACTGGTTTGCATTTTCCTTTGACATGAAAGTTGCATACTTGATTCCTTGGCGCCATCATTGCATGGAAATGCTGTTGATTGGTGGTCCGAGAATCGAGGCACATGCCCCTTTTGAGTGATTACCCATGATAAGGGACCTGAATGGTTGGCTTATATGGCCTTGAATTGTGCATGCCATGCTTTGCTTTGCCACTCGTTTGCTGTCAATTGCAGGTTCTGCAGAACATTCCTTGCCGACCGGCAGTATATATTGCGACCGGCAGTTAAACAAGGCAGCCGGATGGGGGGGGGGGAAATTCATCTTGTGCCGGTGACTACACCACACTGCCTGGTTGGCAATTCACTCAGCCGTGCACTCTCCAGGTGTCCAAGGGAAGCAGTCTGAGGTTTTGGTAGCCTTCAGAGGACAGAGGGAAAGGAAACAGAGGCAGCCTATGCAGGCGGCGCATTTCCCGAGGGGTTTACTGTTTTTCCTTAGATTAGTTAATTTGTAATTATTAATTGTAATATTTAATTATTTGGTAGTTATTAAATTTGTAATATTTTTGGTCCCTCCGAGCGAGGCATATTTGTAATAAGTGTGCTGGCGTGTTGATGTATGTCATCCAACCCCACTTCACTTTCTTCCCTTTTATTACCTGCTTATGATGGTTAGATTAGGGCACATTTATTTAGCTACCTTATGCTATGCATGGCGTGCATTCATGCATTTGTTGACATGCATCAGGCTCGGACATCATGCATACTGCATTTGTACTTTAATTTTCAAAATTGATACGTGCATCAATTGATTTGCATCTCACATGCCATGCTTAGTTAGCCGAGCCTACTTCAATTTGGCATTCCCGTATGTGTTTGCATTAGTCAATCTAATATGAATAGGACATGCAGTTGCAACTTAGTTTATTATTTTTGGCACAGGAGTACGATTGTAAGTGTTTATGCTTAGCATCCCGCATGCGTGTTGAGTGTTTTGCCATTGACAGTATGCTTAACATGTGGTAGATGCTTATGTGGTTATAAATTGTTGAATGCCTGTGGGGTGAAGGTTGGTTGTTGAGTTGGCAAAAACTCGTTGAAATCGTATTTTAGCCTACTTGCGAGAGCAAATTTCCAAAACATTTTCCCCAAAACAAACGGATTATGGCAATGTTTATTTCCAAAATTAGGCAATCTAGTCTATACTTGTTTGCTGCGCGCATAACATAGCAATTTCTAGGCTAATAACCGGAATAAAAGAACGCATAAAGTTTTTCAAAAACGAATTCATGGTTAGTAGAGGCGGTCTTCGGAACGGGCGAAAGGGGGTGCTTCATAGTGACCTTCCCCGATCGTACCCAAGCTCCCGAGTCGAGACACTCGGTGATGACGGACATGTGGCCCAGCACGAGTCAGGGTGCTCCTAAATTTCCCCAGTTTTAAAAATATTATGGGTGACGAACTCTGTATCTGGCAAAGCAGTCCATATTTGGCACTACTTTTTCAAAAAAATCTGTTTCTGCAAAAAAACGGGATTTTTGGCCAGATTTGGCTCTTTGGTTTCAGATTAAGAACCGTGACACAAAATCGCAGTCCGAACTTGTAGCATGAGGCCACGCTGGGGGTATGCGTCTACGTTCTCTGGCGATCTCTGCTTGGTGAGTTAGAGGAGCTTGACTCGAACTCGTGATATTCCCGTTTTGATTACACTTATGTGTTTCTTTGCCATCGCATGTGCATTGGTGCGCCTAGGACACCGTGTTTGCATCTGCCATTCACTGAACGGTATGCTGGAGGCTTTCTTTAGTCAAGGCATGACCATAAAGGTTGTCGGTTATGGGCTCTAACAGTATGGGAACACAAACCCCGCGTTCTACCGGGGCAACCCTTTTTGACCATTCGACCTAGTGGCATATTCGGAGCCATAGTGGACCATTCCAATCTAGGACAGGGTTGTTACCCGATGTTAGGTTGTTTGGAAAAAAACTGGCTGCGGGCATAGTGAAACCCTAGCCTCTCTGACAAAATAGGACAGGAAAACCCTACCCCAACATAGGCGGTGTTTTGGCTCTCTCCTTACTTGCTATGTTGCTTTTAGGGTGTATTCTCTATAGGAATGCATATTATCAGTTTGCAAGTTGGGCATTCAGGCCTGTGGCATCGTTTTTGGGGAATCAGTTTTACCTGAGGGTATCAATTTGGGACAGATATTCGTAGAACAGTGATCAGATGTTGGCAGCACAGTCCATTCCACTATGATCATTATTCGAGCTAAGATTGCTGTCTTTTTTCTCTTTTGCAAAGATAGTCCTGGGGAACATAGCTTCAGAAGGCTCCGATATCCCCCGGGTACATTGGAACTAGTGCTGATAGACTTTGTTAGGTCAGAAATTCAATTCGAGGGCAACCATGTTCTTTTGCCGAGGCCAAGGGCAAAGAAAAAGGGCCAAACAGGGCTCATTGGTCATCTGACCGAACAGTCACCAAAGCCACATCACTTTTGTTCAGACTCAGCAGACCATAATGGCCCAGGGTTCGGAAGGAATTTGTAAGCCGTCGATAGCAGCGTTAAATCAGCGAACTGCCATGCAGGCTTGAGGACCAGTATTGAAATGCAGCGGGTCCATCTGGGGCATCTGCCTCACATCCAGCTTGGAACCCCAACCAACTTTGACCCACTTTCGCCGATTGAAATTTGCAGTCAGTTTGTCTGAATTCTCGGGAAAGGTTGACTCAAGCTCAGAGTGCTCAGACCCCTGTGCAGCCTCTGAAGAGGCTTCGACCCTTTCATGTTAATGAGCTCAAACCGACTACATGTGAAGATTGCGAACCTTGAAAAGCCAAATTCAAAAAGCCCAGGGCCTTTAACTCCATTCCCGACATTGAGGATGGGCCACACCGAGGCTGCCGTTCGGCTCCCAGACAGATTTTCAAATGCCATTATTGACCGTTTCGACGGGTCTGGAGATCAATGGTACATATCCGACTTTTCTTGGATGTCCTAAAGCCGATGGGACTGACTTAAGCCACAGAAATCTTCCTCTTATGGAGAGAACCCTGTCGGGTGTTAGCAAGCCACTTTTGGTACACTAAGTTGGAGGACAAATGAGCAAGACTGGGAAGAAATTGGCTTGAGGCCTTTGTTGGTCAGTTCCTACAATACCTAAGTTTGAAATGACCATGCAAGAGCTTTGAAACACCCGCCAGAACCCAACAGAGCCTTGTAGAATTTGTAGCAAGGTGGAGGGCCAAAGCAGCCACAGATGACAGATCGCCCTTCTGAGAGGGATCAAGTTGCCAAATGATTGGTGCGACAACCTCGAGCATGATAGTTGCAAAAGTTGATAGTCGCTCCATATTCACTTTCAAAAAAAGTTTGCTGAACTGGGGTTCGGTTGAGAAGGCGTTCAAACAGCGGGGATATTCCCCAGAACAGGACCGAACAAAGAGGGTGATTTCAGGGCAGTACCAATGCTGGTAGTAGCGTCATTCCCAAACCCACCGAGACAATGCAGTCGCCACAGCCAACCCTTTTGCACAAACCAAGCCTACAAACAAGCCGGCCCAGGCCCGAGCTCAGGGCAGAACTTTCACTCCCCTCTATATGAGCCTGACTAGCGCACTAAAAGCCTTGATGGAAAGAGGGCATCTCAAAACCCCTCGAATCCTCAACCTTCTGCCTTAACCCACTTCCAGCCAGACAAATCCCTTCCAAGTACTGTAATGTACCATCAGCAGCGCGGGGTCATGGCACCGACCGTTGCTACCGCCTTCGTCATTTGAGGTCCAAAAATCTCATCGACAAACGGACGATAGTCCACCTCAGCCCCCGATGACCAAGTAACTTCATCCACATCTCAATCTGATCCACACACTGGCCGTCCCTTACGGACCCAGCGTATACATCACCCCGGCATCTACCCAAGGCCTTGATGCGTGTTTATCCGGAAGATGAACTTATGCTATGGATGGGTGCATCTGAACCCCAATTATCTCAAACCCATGAACCCACTTATTCTGGAGCTGATTGGAAGATGATTCGAAGATCTTCAGGAAACATAATGTGGCAGATCTGCCTTTGGTTTGGTCCCCGTCATCAACCCATCCACATACCAGGAGTTCATTGTCAAAGGCTCCTCAGGACGAGTGCATTGGGGAGAAGGCCAATCTTTTAGCAAAGTGGAGGCAAGTGGTAAAAGAAACCAAGGTAGGGGGGGCATTGGTCTCCCATGAACACCCTTCGGTTGGGAATTGGGCTTTGGAAAGCTGAGGGACTGAACAAAGAGCAAGTCCTCGCAATTGTTTACAAAAAACTGGGATGGACACTTTCGCCACTCGAATGAGAAGCAGTCCGAATTCAAGGGGCAAGCCAGGAGGAAGGGCCTTTGTACGAGGAATGTTCCTTTTCAGCCCTAATTCCCGTGCTCCGGAAAAGACAGAAACCCAGTCAACGCCGGCCAATCCCTGCTGGTGCATCCAGCAAAACTCCACAAACCTCAAAATATTCCACCTCGAGGGCCCAGAGGGTGTTCGCACCCACTTGTACATTGTCTCTATCAGGGCCCTTTAGGTCCTGATTAGAGAGGGGAATTTGGAAACCCTTGGAGCCGCGACCACTTTGCCAGATAGACTTCCTTCCTTCCCATGAATCCGACCAAGGTTACTTTGTGCCTTTCTCAGCAAGTCGGCCATTGTCACTGATGGTTGTTTCGTCTTCGCACGAAATAAAGATCTGATTGACAATAGGTCCATCGCCACACCAACTCAGCGAAGTCTATCCGATCATTGGATCAGTTGGAACCTGAGGGATAATGTGATGTGATCGGGGGAATGAAACCACCTGCGGATTGGCGCTCGATTTACTCCATATGTGGTGTATTGGCACGCCACTTATTTTTGAGCCAATTTGTGGAATGCTAGTTTTGTTACATTTTGGACTTGGGTATTGGGTCAGGTCAGTCTTGTTGTGTTGTTTTGAGTCTGTTTTGAGTCAGTCCTTTTGTTTCGGGTCTGTCTTGTTGTATCGAGTCAGTCCTGTTGTACAGAAGTCAGGTGATTCCGGGGGTGTTACCTCGGGCATCACTATTTTGTTTTGTGTCTATCTTTTCGCTTTTTTTTGAGTCTGTTTCTGCCATGGAGCCAGTTACACCAACAGTTATGAATGAAACAGCAGTGGTTTTTCATGCTTTTGTGCTTACTTCTGCCTTGTGTCAGTTGTACCAGAAAGTCGAATGAGACGACAATGCATTTCACTTGCTTCTCTGTGCTTTTAAGTCATTCCGTTGACCTAAGTTTTTCGAAGCTGTTTTTGAACATTGTGATGAAAACGAAGAGGAAGGAATTCCTCAGGTTTTTGCAAAAATTTGATCATTTGAGAGAAAGAGAGGCATGCTAAGCTTTTAATGATCGAGATCATGCTTGTTAATATGAGTACTGAGAAGGATCCTGGCTTGATCCAGATTGGTCCCACACTGTCTTCAGCGCGAACGACTAGTCGCCCTCTTAAAAGATTTTAAAAAAAAAAATGTTTTGCGCGATCCTGCGAAGACCTGTGTGGAATCGCTCTTGAGATTGTGCAGCCTAGGATCGCTCTCAGCCTCGAGACTCGACCCCTCATTTTCAAACCTTGAACTTGGATTCAGAAGGTTCAACGATCAACCACAATGTGAAGGCTGTGTGGCCTGATTTGAAGTAGCCCATGAACTAAGGGCAAGAAAAGTCAGATCAAGGGGATCAGATGTCGCCAAAAGAAGATTGCAAAGCTAGATCAGAAGTATCCCTGGAACTAGGGGCAAAAATGCCAGATGTGCTCGAAGAGCCGAAGATTGGTCGTCCTACAAATCAATGCAGACTGGCAAGAATGCCAAACCCCAGAAGAGAAGAAATAAGAAAGTATTGCTGAAGAACTACTGAGTTCCTATCCACAACACTTGGGGCAAATCTGGCCCCCATGGGACGGACTCCTGCATTGTCAGCGAACAACAGTCACTCTCCTGGATTCAGACGGGTTCGAGATCTCAAAACCATTTGACATGGACAAAGCTACACTTTTACCCTTGAGAGGCTCGCTGGGTCGAAAACCCGGAAGGGCGACCCAGGCAAAAGTTAGAGCAAGGAAAAAAGGAAAAGAACAAAAAAGAAGAAGAAGAAAAATGCAAAGAACAAAAAAGAAATGAAGAAAAGATTAAAAAAAAAAAAGAAAAAAAAAGAAAGAAAAGAAAAGATGAAAAAAAAGAAAAAAAAATGAAAAGAATTGAAAAGAAAAGAAAAACAGAGCTCGCAAGGTTGAAAACCCGGAAGGGCGGCCTTGGCAAAAGTTAGAGCACAAAAGGAGAGGTTAAATGCCCGAGTGTACCTTAACCCCGAACTACGTAACGCTTGATTCCCATATTTGGGATACGTAGGCAACTTCATTCTGAAGTCCAGCCGTAAAACACTTCAAAATCAGCTGTGTCCATGTAATGGTTTTGATCATCTTTGCCTTCTTTGTATCCGAGAGTTCGGTTGTCATCGTCACTCTGAGGACTGATTGCAATGCGCTGCGATGCTATCCAAACAAGGGGCAACTTTCCGTTGCCATATAGTGTGTCGCGGTGCCATTCAAACAAGGGGCAACTTTCCGTTACCGTGCAGCTCTTTCCAAGCAAGGGGCAATTTTCCTTCGGATCTGAAGTTGCGCATCTTAAGAGTAGGTTCCGTGATTGTTGAGCATTTGCCGTTTGCAAAAATAATTTTTGAGAGTCTTTATTGAGGTTGACTGATCTCTCGAAAATTATTCCATCTTTTCCAAAACTGGACCTTTTCTTGGACCCTAAAAGGAAAAAATTTCAGTGCTCATAACCTAACTTGCATGATTTTCAAATCAAAAATTGAACAAGTATGTTAATCTGACTCTCATATTAGTCAAAATTGTTTCAGTAGAAAGCAAAAACAAAAAAATTGTCAAAATAATGAACTAGGGGCATAGTTGAGTCAGGCTTCCTATCTTTCTCCCATTGTCAATGCATCTGCCAGAAAGGGCACTCTACCTGCCAGAAAAGGGCACCACTGAAACTGACCGCAAAAGTGCAGAAGGCTCTCACATCCTCCACGCAACGAGGTATCAAGCCAAGTGCGAGGCACGAACGGGAACGGATCAAGATATTCCACTCCTTTGTTTGGACAGATCTAATCACGTCCAAACTCCCCAGTAAGAGCATCGTCAACCAATGTCGATTGCAGATCTGCTGCACATCCAGCCGCATCGCGACCCCTCTGTGGGAGAAAGTTCACTGTTGTGAGCAGAAGAAGAGAATCTAGCAGAATGCTTGGGGCAAGAACCCACAACTTCCTGTTTATTCATCAACCACCCTCGGGAGGGATGAAAAATGAGAGATTAAAGAATAGAGAGATGTGCGCTGAGAGAAAAAGTGAGAAAAGGGATTTTTCAGAAAAACAGAGCCTGAGGGCCAAGCGATGTAAGAATCACAAATGAGAAAGGGTGGGAAACAATACCCGGGGAAACAAGCTCCATGTGCACATTTGAGTCTTGTGTTTTATTTTGTCTGTCTCGATTCTTATTTTGAGTCGCTTCGAGTGTTACTCGATGTGTTTAGGTTGTTTACCTTTGTTTTTCCCTTGTCGAGTCATTTTGGCTGTGGCCAGTCATCAACTCAATACCGGTTAAAGAACTCATTTCTCAATTTCCGAAAAATCATCTTGTGCTCAGAGTGCTGTGCCATTCTCCGCATTTGTGCAAAACAGTATTTGTTCTTTCATAAAACCGCAAGGTTCAACCCAGGTCATGTGAGAACAGTAGAACAAGGACCTATCTGAAGCTATATAGGTTCCAGACTGCAAAGCAAAAGAAAAGAGGGAAAATTTGGAGCATCTTAGTCTGTTTCAACTTTGGCAAGATCCGAGACTGCATTTCAGGTGCACTTTCCCAAACCTCGCCATTTCTCTGGAGTATGAGTGTATCTCGACCCCAAGTGTAAGCAGACTTCAAGTCAGAATGGCAGTTAAAGCAACAGCAGATGTTATCTCTTGCCAACATAAACAGGGTGTGCCCTTTTTGAGCTGAGTGTGTTACAAAGTCCTCCGAAAGGTAAATCGGAGGCACCAGAGTACATGTTTGATGCCCTCCCATTGCATAGAATGTGCACTTTCATATACACTTCTGTTACATGTGTGCCGCGCATCGTTATGATTTATGCATAGAATATGCTTGCTTTCGATTCTGCATAGAATATGCTTTCAATATTGCATAGAATATGCCCCCGTTTCTTGCATGGAAAATGCTCGTATCTTTTGCATAGAAAATGCACTCTTCCATACTTGCATAGAAAATGCACCTCATTTGCATAGAACATGGATTCACTCGCACTGTCTTGTGCACTTACACTTTGTATCTCACTAGCACTGTCTTGTGCATCTTGTGGTTGTATCTCGCTCGCACTATTTTGTGCATTGCATATCAATCGCGTTGCTTAGCGTATCGCACTGTCTTGTGCATTTCAAAATCACTCACGTTGTTTAGCGTATCGCATTGTCCTGTGCATTTCAAAATCAATCGCGCTGTTTAGCGTATCGCATTATTTTGTGCAGTTTAATCACTCGCGCTGTTTAGCGTATCGCACTGTCTTGTGCATTTCAAAATCAATCGCGCTGTTTAGCGTATCGCACTATTCTGTGCAGTTTAATCAATCGCGCTGTTTAGCGTATCGCACTATTTTGTGCAGTTTAATCACTCGCGCTGTTTAGTGTATCGCATTATTTTGTACAGTTTAATCACTCGCGCTGTTTAGCGTATCGCACTGTCTTGTGCATTTCAAAATCAATCGCGCTGTTTAGCATATCGCACTATTTTGTGCAGTTTAATCACTTGCGCTGTTTAGCGTATCGCACTATTTTGTGCAGTTTAATCAATCGCGCTGTTTAGCGCATCGCACTATTTTGTGCATTGCATTTCAATCGCGCTGTTTAGCGCATCGCACTGTTTTGTGCATTTCAAGTCACTCGCGCTGTTTAGCGCATCGCACTGTTTTGTGCATCGCAAATCAATCGTGTTGTTTAGCGCATCGCACTGTTTTGTGCATTGCATTTCAATCGCGCTGTTTAGCGCATCGCACTGTCTTGTGCATTTCAAAATCCCTCGCGCTGTTTTGCGCATCGCACTATTTTGTGCATTTCAAGTCACTCGCGCTATTTAGCGCATCGCACTGTTTTGTGCATTGCATTTCAATCGCGCTGTTTAGCACATCGCACTTTCTTGTGCATTTCAAATCACTCGCACTGTCTTGTGCATTTCAAATCACTCGCGCTTTCTTGTGCATCGCACTGTTTTGTGCACCTTACTTGCATTTTGCATGCATCCTATCGCGCTATCCTGCACACCTCACTTGTACTTGTTAGTACATTGCATGGTTTTGAATACAAACCGGCTTCGCGTAGCGTATAAGTCCAATTGTCAAAGTCTTCTTTCATATCGTTTGCATCCTGCCCTTGAACTACGCTGGTTTGATTCCTTGCAAAGGGATACGTAGGCAGCCTGCGGGCACAACCATTCATTCATTTGTATTTTGTTTGTTTTTCCAAGTCTTCGGCCTTGTCAAAAATAGGTCGTCTCTGGGCTTTGACATTCACTCCCGTCATTGTTATGACTTTCGAGTTCTGTCAAAGAGGGGCAACTGTAGACACCCCATCTTTGACCGCCCTTAAGACTTGGGCGCTACTGATGGTTTGCTCGATGATGAAAGGTGTGCAGGGCAAAGGTTCAATTTCTTCGGCAATGAGAGGGTCAAATCCCAACTTCACACCCCATTTTGGACCAAAGCTATTTTCAATGGTTTTTAGACCTTATTTGTTTAGGGGTTTGAAGTTGAAGACACCTTTCAAGACACCTTGCTTAGGGGTTTGAAGTTGAAGAAAAGAGGAGAAGAGGGGAGAAACCATGTCGGAGAAGAAGATAGGCAAGAATTGCTAAGAGAGGGACGAGCAGTCCTCGCTAAATCACGCTTATTTGTCTATACACTTTGATTTAGGCTATGAGGCCACTGCCGTTGGAAAGAAGACTTCCGGGGCTTCATTTTTCATTCAAGAATCTCTTAAATCGGAGACCAGAGGGCGGAGATATGATTGGTTGAAGTTGGGCATCATCCCGGTTGGACCGAAACTGAGCAGCCTTCACTAAAACAAGTATAAATGTTTGCACAGTTGGAATTTTGATGCAAGGCTGGTGCCATTGGAAATCTTACTTCCGGGGCTTCAATTTTGACACAAGAATGACCTGAAAAGGAGTTCATATGAAGAAGTTATGCCCGTTTGAAGTTGGACCTGCAGAGCAGATTTTTCCTGCCGACCGGCCAAAACAAATGGCACCGACCGGATCCAAATAGATGCGCCGACCGCCAAATAGATTGCCGACCGGCCAGAAAATATGGTGACCGACCAAGTTTTCTTAGCCGATGACCTTCCAGAGTATTCTACATATTGAATGGATGCCAGCTGTGGCAGCTGAATGCACAGACCCTGCTCCCCATGCACGTGTGGGCTGTTTTGCACCCTTGCACACCCTTTGACCCCTTTTCTTGCACCCTTGCTCAAGGCTTCTTGAGGAAGCCTGACCCCTTGTCTCTCCCCAAGAAGCTTACCAGCTGTCTAGCTTCTCCAATAACTTGACTCCCCTTAGACCCTTTGACCCTTTGTAGCTTGTCTTAGAAGCTTAGTCTTGCCTTATAAGGGGCCTCTCCTCCTCCATTGTTTTGGTTGGATGTTTGGAACAAAAAACCAGAGATATATAGATATATCTGATATATACATACATATATCACTCAACCTCTCACTCTATCTCTCCCATTTCAACCATCAACACCCTTGTTCTTGGCCATTTCTTCATCAACTCATAGCACAAGGCATCCTTACTCCATTGTAGAAACTTGAGGCTGTTCTTCAGAGCTTAGGAGCACCTAAACTTGGTCCAAGAGGTGCTGGTTTGCTGGTCTTCAAGGGTGAGTCCTCCTCTTCCCTTTTCTAGTCTTTTCTTGCTTCATATCTAAGCCATAGTTGCTTGCATTTTTGGGCTCCGACCCAAACTGTAAATCATCATATTTTTGAGGTCCTCTTCATGTTTGATTGAGGACCTCTTGCTGTTTGAGGACAGTAGCTAGCACTTCCTTCATTAGCCCTCTTTATGTCATAATTTTGCATAATATTTTTTGGCTACCATTTATATCTGTTTTGGAGGCATGATGTAAATTGTAGATAGGCTTATTTTGAGCTCTTATTCAACATTGAAGAAGGCTCGTCAATGTTGGGACCTCCATGTGCCACTTGTCATTATACCCCTCTTTCCCCATTTTTGCATGATCTATTAGCCTATTATGCTTCTGTGTTTGGTCATTTTTATAGAACTGAAAACAGTCTTATTTTTGACCTCATATTCATTTTCATTAAGGGTCTTTGGCTGTTTGATGAATGTTTTGTATACTTTGTTTTTGACCACTTTTGGGCCCTATCTTGCATGGCATTTTGAGCATACTTGTGTACTGATTTAGGCTTGGCCATCAACTGTAAGCAGTCATATTTTTACTCCCTCTTCAGTGTTGTAGAAGAGGTTTTTTCCGTTTGGGCTTTTCATCTACCACTTGTTTCATGCCTCCCTTGCGAGCCATTTTTTTATGATAATTTAGTCCCACTTGTGCTTACTGTTTGGCATGCTTTGAACTGTTAAAAATGCTTATTTTGGGGCTGCCTTACTTCTGTCTTTTCATTCCATGTACCAATTATGCATGCTTTGTATAGCTGTAAGCCATTTAATGTACCTAGTTTTGCATTTCGGAGAAATCCAGGCATCGTGTGTCATTTCGGCCTCGTTTCGGGGCTGTTTTCCCCCTCATTTTGCTACTGATTTTTTCATGTTTGCATATCATATTCCATGTCTTTGCCATGTCTCATTAGAGTGGCATTTCGGTGCCTGAGGGTCGGTCCTCGGTTTGCGTGCACGCGTGCACGCATTTCGAGTTGTCTTGTTTTCATCTGATGGCCTCCTATGTGAGTGTGGCTGAGGCTCTCTCATGTTGGTGTAAGCCCATTCTTGCATTGTGTATGCCATGTTTCAATGCGTTGTGCATGTTATGTTGTTAGCATTGTGTGTGTCATGTAGTTGTATTGCATGTTTGTATGTTTGCTTGCATGCTTAGGTCGCATGTGCATTGTTGTGCATTGCCTCGCCTCTTGACCAATCATGATTGAGGTTGGGTCCCTTGTATGTTTTGTGTGCATTGCATTTGACATTGAAATGCATACTTGGCTCTTTGGCCATCATGCATCGAAATGCGTGATTGGTGGCCCGAGGGTCGAGGGCCATGCTCCCTTGAGTCCATTACATGATAGGGAGTGTGTCCATGCATACATTTGCCTAAAAATTCCATGCCATACACTGCTTGCCCTCTGTTGCTGTCAAAACTGTCTTCTGCAGGAAGTTTATGCTGATCGGCAGCATTCAGTGCCGGCCGGCAATCCTTCATGGGCCGAGGGCTTCATTAACTGCCGGTGGAAATTATGTATTGCCGGTGGGCATTTCCTTCAGCCGATGATATTCTGCAGTGTGCAAGGGACCTGCCCCGGAACTTTGGCATTTTTCAGAGAAGCAAGGCAGTAAAAACAGAGGCAGCAATGGTATGATGCGGACTTTCCGGGCGAGATGGGTTCGAGCATGCATCATTTGCGCATCCCGAGGCAGGGGCCGTGGCCACTTCTCTTCTTGCATTTATTCTGATAATTAATTAGAAATTCTGTAATAATTTATTTGTTTATTATTCGTACTGTAATATTTATTCGGACCCTCCGAGTGAGGGCAATTGTGTAATAAGTGTGCGTGAGTGTGTGTATGTCTTCCAACCCCACGTCTTTCTTCCCTTTTATTTACCAGCTTATGATGGTTAGTATTAGGACATGTTTAATTTAGCATACCTTATGCTATGCATGCGTGCATTCATCCATTTGTTTTACATGCACCGGGCTCGGCGCATCATGCTAACTGCATCTGTATTTCAAATTCCAAACTGAATACATGTTGGTTGTGCATTTTCACATGCCATGTTTAGGTTAGCCGAGCCTGTCTAGATTGCATTTTTGCATGAGATGCATTAGCCATTCTTAACATGAACTAGGACATGCATGTTTGCTAACTAGTTTATTATTTTGGCACGGAGTACGATATAAGTATTTATGTTTTACCATCCAGCATGCGTGTGAGTGTTGCCATGACAGTATGCTTGCCATGCGGCTAAATGCTTATGTGATAAATTGTTTGAATGCCTGTGGGTGAAGGTTAGATTGTTTGAGTTGGAGAAACTCGTTGGAATCCGTATTTTAGCCTACTTGCGAGTAGCAAATTCCAAAGTGTTTTCTAAAACAAACGGATATGCAATGCTTATTTCCAAATTAGGCAATCTAGTCTATACTTGTTTGCTGCGCGTATAACATAGTAACGCTAGGCTAATAATTGGTTTAAGAACACATAACGTTTTCAAAAACGGATATCATGGTTAGTAGAGGCCGATCTTCGGATCGGGCGAGAGGGGGTGCTCATAGCTGACCTTCCCCAATCGTACCCTAGCTCCCGAGCCGAGGCAACTCTGGTGATGACGGACATGTGGCCTTCGGCACCGAGTCAGGGTTTCCTAAATTCCCCATAAAAAATATTTAGGTGGCGACTCTGTATCTGGCAAAGCAGTCCATGTTTGGCATTTCTTTTCAAAAATCTGTTTCTCAAAATGATTTGCCGGATTTGGACTCTTTGGTTCAGATTAAGAACCGTGACCATTTGAGAGTCCGAGCTGTAGTGACCCCACAAATGAACAGAACGGGACTCACCCTCCCGGGGCGTTCGGGGACGTCTACAGGATCTTTCTGCTTCACCTTACCAAAAACTTGCTGAGGATTGCACCAATGGCCTGCGGGCCATGATTGGTTACTGCCGGCCCCCTGCCGGCCAAAGATGTGCCTTGCCGGCCAAGAATGAGGCACTACCGGCCATCAGTGAGCCACTACCAGCCACTAGTGCTCTGGATCACGACACTGCAACAGAGCACAAACAGAGGAAAATGAAGGGTTTTCTAGGGGTATGTTTGTACTGTCCCCCTCCTTATCATCTCAAAACCTCAAAGGAAAGGCACACTTGGATCCAAAACCACCAGTCAAGCATTTTCAATGCATGATGGCCAAGGAACCAAGGAGTACAATCTCAGTTTATGCAAAAACCAGACTCATGACCATCAACTTATCATGTGTGATCAAAGGCAATGGAGACCAAGGAGATTGGCTCATTTCATCACTTTGAGTATGAAATGCTCCAATCTTCCTTGTGCTCAATATAACGTCCGATTCAACAGATGCAATGCAACACAAAATGCTTAACTTGCTCAAGTTTTACTTGTCCATTTTGTGTACTCATTTTAGATTACCAATCCATTCTGTAATTGATTAGTCCAAAAGGTGAGTGTCCTCTAATGGAAAGAGGAGTTAAACCACAAGTACCTTGAGCATGAAAGAGGCCTCATGCTGTTGGTAATGAACTCGCAAAGGAATTAACCCATTAGGCATGAGGGCCTTAATTCCACACTCAAGCCAACAAGGGGTTCAAAGCCACTTTCAAAACAAACGCAAGAGTGGAGAATAGAGGGAGGGTGCAGATATTTCAGTGCAGAAATGGAGTGCAAAAAGACACTAAGACATGTAAGCAACTCATGCAAGTCATGTTTAAAAGCTTAAAACATCAAACTAGTGAGGCCATTACACTACAACCACACAATACAAGCCTCAAATGACCAAACCAGCTCAAAACAAATTTAAAACCAATCAAAACAGTGGTAAAACATGCTGAGATTAAGCTACGAAATACAAGAAAAACATGCTCACATGTTAGCTTACGAACAAAACTCAAGAGCAACTCTAAAAAACAATGAAAGAGTGAAACAAATGAGCATGTCACAAAGCCATGAATACTGAAATTACATGTAAAAAGACACTTCAACATGCAACCAACTCAAGTAAATCAAGTTTGAAGGCCTATAACACCAAATTCATGAAGATCACTACACTATAGGCATGCAATACAAAGTTCAAAATGCACAAACACCTCAAAACAGTCCTAAAATAGCCTAAAAGGAGTCCTAAAACATGCTTGAAGTAAGTTAAAAATAGCTAGAATAAAAGGCCAAAACATAGCATAAGCTAAGCCATTAAGCACAATTGCACTACAAGCAAACAAAGCAAGCCTCAAGTGCTCCAAGTAGCCCAAAACAGAGCTGAAACATGCCAAAATAAAGCCTAAAACATGCTTGAATTACGCTAGGTTAAGCTAGAAAATCAAGCTAACATGTGAAGTAACCTAGGCATGGAAACAAGATACAAGAAGTGGAGGCTACCCCCTCTCATTTTGGACCTCAAAACATGATTTTTACCACTGAAAATCCCCTGGAATTCAGTGGTTAGAAGGGCCAAAAAGAGTTGTTTTAAAAGCTTTGAAAGATGGTACAACACCTTAATAATCAAGCAACAAGAAGGGTAGACTACCCCTAACTCCAAACAAACCTCAAACCACCATTTTAGACCATAAAAACAAAGATTTTCAGAGGTCAAAACCAGCCTCAAAATAGTATGTAAAGATGGAAAAACAAGTATTTAAAATAAGCTTAAAACACAACTGTTCTACCTCTTGAAGCCCAAATGCAATTTAGGCACCAAAAACAAGCCAAACCAAGCCAATATCCTCCTTTAGAGCTCAAGGAGGACGTCAAACAACCTCAACTCAATGGTGAGGAAGTTTGATCAAGGGCTTATGTGCAAGAGTGTAGAGAATTTAGGCTATAAGGCACAAAATATCTAGAGAGAGAGAGAGAGAGGGGGAGAGACAGATTTTTTGTCTTCAAAAATTTCTAACCCTTGCACATGCAAGAGAGGGCCTCTATATATAGAAGATGTAAAATCCCCTCAAAGAGATCTAGCCATCCACATGCAAGAAGATGGCTCAATCTATGCAAACAGCTGGCACAAAATATCTAAAAATATCTACTGATGCATTGGTGGCCGGCTGGCCATCATTGATGGCCGGTAGGGGCACATTGATGGCCAGTAGGCCAAGATCCATGGCCGACAGTGCCCTAAGATGGCCGGCATGGCATCAACACAACATGTTGAAAGGACCTAAACATGGTCCAAAGATGAGACAGAATTGATGTAGGGTTTGGAAAACTCAAACCTATGGCGTTCCACCGCGGATTTCGAGTGCTCAACGAGCAATCAAACTCATCATCGGATGTACCTGCAAGAACATCCAAGTCTTGAGGATAGTCAAAAATGGGGTGTCTACAGTTACCCCTCTTTGATAGAACACAGAGTCACAAAATTACGTGAGTGAATGCCAAAGCCCATATGACCCATTTTGACAAGGCCGCAAGACTTAGACAAACATTCAAGATAACAATATAGTTGCGCCCACAGGCTGGGGCAAAATGCAAATGGTATGCACAATGCAAGAACAATAACTTATGATCATGCAATAAAGTTGTAATGAAACATCTAGATGCAAATGTTATGCAAAGAAATGCTACAGCAAACTTAATGAAACTCTAATGAATAAAAGAGTGTGGTTAGTTTATATGTAAATACATGTCTTATCTGATGGGTTTATTGTTGTTATTTTGAGGGCGTTACAACTACATCTTATATAAATTGAAAAAAAAAAACTCCAAATAGAAACCACACAAAATTAAAAAAGATAAGAATTTAAATATGAATTTAAAAAAATATGACAATATCTAAATTTGAATTATGATTTAGTAATATAATTATTTATTTTTCTGATATGTATATATCAAATTTTTAAATCACTTAATGAGAAAAATTAATCAATTTTTAAGTCTTATTTAAAGAATAATCTGATTAGTCATCCCAACTCATAAACTTCATGAGCACTGGCAGAAGAGCTAATGGATTGGATTATGTGAGGTTTAAGTTGTAGGGGGTAACATTCTCTCACTCTATAAAATTTATTTATTTTTTAAATTTATTTTTTCCCTGTGTGATTTTCTTTCTCTATTATTGGTTTGGTTTTTGTTTTGGTTTTAGTGAGATTTATGTGTTTGTTTACAGGTTTGCATGGTAGACAAGAATTACTGGTGATTATGGTTGCAATCGAAATATCTATGTATGTTCCATGCCAAGGATTTTGATCGGATTTTGTTTTCTTCAATGAAGACCATAAAATTGAAGTAAAAAAAAAAAATGGGTATCAATTTTTTTATTTTTTATTGTTATTTTTATATATATAAAAAATGTGAAAATTTATTGAAATTTCAAGATTTTACTACAACATTAGATTTTTGTATAACTAGGTAAATTTAAAACTTTTAAATATCATTGTGTTCTTTATTTTTATCCTCTTTCTATCCCATTAGACCATTACTGCTATTTGTTAGTTTATTAATTGTAATTCAATTAATTGAAAATGAAAACTTAATATAACCTCATGTATATTATAGTTATGTTACAACTATAGTTGTATATAATAGCATAATATATAGGGATAATCTCTAAATATAATTTCTATTTTTTTATGTGATTAAAATAGTCCATCTTAATCATATATAGAAGAGTTAGATGATTTCTTTTATTTCTAAAAAAACCCAATCTTTTTTTTTAAACTTTTTAATTTTTTAAATTGAAACGTCAGTTATTTATGTCCATAAAAAATAAAAAAATAAAAATTGATAAACACATCAAAAAGCTACACATTTCTTTTTCTTTTTTTCATTTTTTAATATGTAGGATATTTACAAATGGAAAATGCTTGACACCCCAAATTTTTTTCCATAATCCAACTTATAATGATGTAGACATAAATGTCAATTTTTATACAAATATGAGAAGAAAATTAATTAAGTTATACATTTCAACCAACCACATACTTAAACTTTAACTATTTCAATATGTTATTTCACTATAATTCCAATCAAGAGAAACTTCAACCCTTAATATATTTGTATCAAATTATAATTTGATAAAAATTTAAAAAGATGAAGTTCTTTTAAAATTTGATAAAAATTTAATGAACAAGTTAAAGTAATTCATATCAAATCAAAATTTTTATTCAAATTTAAAATCAAATTAGATAAAAAAATTAAAAGAAAACGATGAAAGTTTGAAAATATTGTAAAACCTTATTATCTTAAAGACTAAAAATTCGTATGTGTATTATATTCATATTGTATTTTTAGTTATGAAATTGAAATCAAAATAAATGTAACTTAAATTATTGGATTAATAATAGAAATATCATATTAATTATTGTTAAATATCACTTCACTTCATATTTAATAGGGAGTTTTTTTGATAAATCATCTTTCTAAGAGTTTTATTCCATCCAACCCATATTGCTTTTCACTATTCTATTAGATCCTATTTGAGGTAAGAAAATCAAAACACCCTCAATCTCTTCTACTCCTATTAATGTTGATATTTAATGTTGATTGTCATTATGTTTTGGTAGTTTTCATGCATCAAGATGTTGACTATCATTATATTCATATTAATTTGAAATGAATTTTTGTCATTGTGTTGTCAATTACATGATGTGAATATTCACATCATGCAATTGAAATGAATATTCACATCATTATATTCACATTAATTTGAAATGATTTTTGTCATTGTGTTGTTAATTACATGATGTGAATATTCATACTAAAACATACGAATGTGAACATTCACATCACTATGTTAGATGAGAGAGAATGTTCTCATGCTGTGAATGTTCATATCACTACATGTTGTGAATAAGAATGTGTTGTCAATTAAAAATATAATGAACGTTATTTTAATGTGTTGTCAATTAAAAATAAGAAGGTTGTCACGCCCTGAAAAATTGGGCAGGGTATATCTATTTATACAACAAACCCACCTGATAGACAAGCACATATGTGGCTAACTATTCCATACATCCATTTCCATTTAACCCCAAATGACCTTACATGCTATTCACATCTCAATGCCCCAGTTCCAATCCCAAGCATGCATTTTACAATAAGTATGAAATGGAAGCCAAACAGATAATAAGTGCCGTACAGGCTTACAAATTTATCCAAGAACATTCTTGGTTACACAAAATAGAGTTTCAACTTAACGCAATTACAGCTCTGGGCTTACATTCAATAAATAACAATAAAACAAAAATGAAGCCTTAGCTCCGAGTCTTCCTAAGTGAGTGCCTTGGCGGAGGCATAGCACTTGTACCTGAAATGGTTTCCCTTATAGGGTGAGCCACAGCCTAGTAGAGATATACTACACAACATATGGACCATAACAAGACTAAAGAGGAGTATGCTCATACTATGCTCATGATAAAACAGTTTATCTCTCTTTTCATAAAGCATGCAATACTGAGATGCAATAACAAATATAAAACCATTTCCACTTTAAATCATATCTGTCACATGAATACAAGCTTTGTGATTCTCTAGATGAGTGTTTGCAAGTAGGCCCTACTGCACTACCATTGTCATTTTTACTAGTAAACTGGAAGGCTCGACACCTAACCGCGCGGTTCCACACCCTTTATCCAGATTCACCTAGTATTCATCTTTTCACGAACAGATATATTTCCAAACATTTCTCAAAAATAGATACATTTACTATGAAATGAATATAATGCAATGTCCAATGCAACAAATGAGAAATGTGGTTCAATTTACCTAAGTCTCATGCATTTCTACAGCCATCATGGCTATCCTCCACCGATAACCCAAAATAAATATTTCTAAATAGATATTTAAACAATTAAATTCTAAAAATTTTGAGAAATACAATCTATTCCACATCTTATCAAATATGAACAACTACACTAGTTTTTATATCACAATCACGTCCGGTAACCTCTCAAGGTCCATTTCTAACCGTATCAGTTTTATTCCAACAAATACATTAAGTAAAGTAATACTGTTAATGCCCAAGAAAACATCATTTTCTTTCCAAACTCTTTCTCCAAGCATTATTCAATTATGACATCCTATTTTGATCGAAAGCCCCAAAAGTTAAACATAATTCCTTTGTTTTCTTTAAAAAAGCTCTTTTGGTCACAAACCGGTAAAAATTTCAAAACCAATTGAATCGAAATCCGTTAATGTTCAAATTTAAAACATAACTCTTTCATAACCTTATAAACATATTCCAAGTTTACACTTTCTCAATTTGGGCATCAGCTTTTTATTTTTCTCAAAATTTCTCTTTTAAGCAAATAAATCACAAATTTTTCAAAAATTCTAATTAAATTATATACAACTCTAAGCTCTTTATAATCAAGTAAAAATGCATAAAGAAGTGTAAAAAAATCCCTACCTCAAGCTAGAAGAGGAAACAAGCAAAAATCCAAATTTTCGATTTTGTCGAATTTCGATCTCCATCAATCAAAATGTTGCTATCGCCAAGCTCTTCATTTTGGACTCAAGAACTAGGGTCTAAAAAGTAATCGATTTTGGTGGATCAAAGGTTTTATATGATAGATGTGAAAGAAAAAAATATCTACGACAAAGAGAGAACTGAGAGTCGAGAGAAAACCGAAGGAGATGAGAGAGAGTAGGTAGTTTGATACTCAAATGAAATGAAGAAAAGGGAATGGGGGTAGCCCCACGTGGGCTCTCTCATCATTATTATTATAATTTTTTTATTCAAATATATATATATATATATATATATATATTAATTAGAATTGCTGAATTTTGTAGAAATTATAAAGCCATATAATTATTTTCTCACTACAAAATATATCTTGTTTGCTTGTACACATCACAAAAAATAATATTTTGCTCACCACGAAATATATGCCCATTTTATTTACTACAAAAATATATAATTTTTTCACCATGTGGTACACACCATAAAATCAACTATCAAATATTTATTATAATCCTATATAATAAATAATAAATAATAACAACTCCTAAGGTGGTTATTACCAATCACATTTTAAAATGACCAAACAGTTAAACGTGAGTCATTAAACAAACTTAATTTAAATTAAATCTAAGTCATGGGTCTCACCCATAAGTCAAATATAGTCCAATTATATACCAAAATAGACCCAACAAATTTATCTCAAATCATGATCCGAAAACCCAAAACTCAATTTTAAATTCTGCTATAAATTAAACTGAACACTAATCAGTCCGTAAATTTTCATAAAATAAATACTCATCATTAAATTCTGAAATTTTTATCCAACGTGCTAGACTCATATGGGAACAATATATAAAAATTTCATAATTTTCTGAGATCGGCAACTATTTTCAAAAAATACCAAACCGAACTATTTTCGCACAGAATTTACACAGCAATCAAATTCAAAAATTTGCTCAATTAAATTATGCGCTGGCAATTTTAAAAAAAAAATTTGGGTCATTACAAAGGTTCACAAGTTGTGAACATTCACATCATTGCATTAGATGAGAGAAAATTTTTCAAAAATGTGTTATGAATGTTCACATCAGATGAGAGAGAATGTTCACATTATTTTTAATGCATTGTCAATTAAAAATATATTCACATTATATAATAATATAAAATAATAACATCAATGATATTTAATTTGTGTATGAGATTTTCTATGCCTTGGTCATTTCCCTTCTCTCTTCTCCTCCAACATTAAATATCAATATTAAATATAAGGGCATAAGAGTCTAAGAAAATAATGTAAATAAAAAAAAAAAGGACTTTATGAAATAAAAGTATAAATACATGGAACTAAGTGGGTTAAAAAATTCCTTCATGACTTCTTAGGTTAGAACATTTCTAAATGGGATTTATCAATAAAAAACCCTATTTAATAATAAAATTATATATTTATTTTAATTATAACTTTTAAATTTGTAAATTTTCATAACAAGAAGAGGTATGTCATAACTTAGTTAATCTCATTTAATTAAGTTTAACTTTTTTTTAATACAAATTATCAAAATTACACTAAATATATATATATATATATTAATTTTTTTAAACTAATAATTTAAAAAGTTATAAACATAAAAGTTAACTTATAAATTTCATGTATATTGCAAGATAAAATATTAAATTACTTCAAAATAATCATAATATATATATTTTAAAATTTATAAAGTCCAGTGCATAGCTCGGGTTACCACTAGTTATAATATTTATATATATATGTGTGTGTGTTTGTGACATAATATAATCAAAGTAGTGTAAAACAAATCTAATTGCTCATGTGATGTATTCTACTTATATTTTATGCATTATATATAATATTCTAATCAAATATGTGCATATATAGTCAAATCTCTTTAAGTAATATTTATGATAGATCTGAACATACATGCCCTTTTTAAATTTCTATATATGTTGTAGAGATTTTAAAATAAATATAAGGGTAAACTATCAATAGGTCCTAATAGTTGGACTTAATTCCCATCAAGTCCTATTGAAAATAAATCTTCATAAAATTGTCACTAAAAATAATTTTTTTGTGACAATTTTTATATATATGTCGCTAAAAATTGACAATTAGTGATTTTTTTTTTTGTTATAATTTTTATAAATTGTAGCTAAAATTTACAATTAGTGACTTTTTTTATGACAAATTTTTTCCATAGGACCTATTAGACAATAAATCCACTTATTAGGACCTACACGTAAGTACCCCTAAATATAACCTACCACTCCATGTGGATATATCACTTTTGTCAAAAGAAGACAACTCATCGATATCAAATTTATCAAAATAATACAACCAATCAATATCAAATTTATCAAAATATGAATAGTGATTAGCCTAATTTTTCAAAAAGTAAATAGTAGAGTTTTCAAAAATATGTTTATTTAAATAATCTTTAACAAATATATATTTTAAACAGATAATATTTTGTGTCAAATAATATAAAATATGTATATCATTTACAAATTTTTAATTAATATTTTAGACATCATCAAAATTAAACAATATGATTAACATTTATTTATACTTTTTATTTTACTCTGCTGTATTGTTAATTCCTTTTAATTTAGAATTAATCTTTGATAACTTTAGAAATCAACAAATTGCGACATCCAGCCCCTAGGTATTGAGGTTGGGTCATGACATATACAACACACTAAAGAAGTAAACAAGGTAGTAATGCAAATTACAAATTAAATGCACTGACGAACTCAATTTTTCTAAAAGATGATTAGTGAGAGAGTAGAAACAAGTTGATCCCCAACATTGTTCATCTCATGGAAATCAAGACCCTAAGAAATCAAAATTCAATTCCAAAAATGCATAAACTTAAACGAAGAAGAAGAAGAGTTTTGAGAGGAGAAAACTTTCATATCGATTGTTGCAGTGAAAGTGGGTCTGGATTTGGGTCTTGGTTGGGTTTTGATGAAAGTAGTGGTGGGTGTAGAAACCCAATATGATTAAGGAAAGTTTGGTTGAATGAGTGGGCCTATTGATTGAAAATTTCGTGGGATTGGACGGAATTTGTTGAGTTTGTTGATTGTTGTTTGTAGAGCTTACTTCAGGTATACTGAATTGTTGTTGATTTATTTGTGAACTCATAGTGAAGGAACTTGTAGAGCTTCCTTTAGGTCATACTCTATTTTTTTTTTTATTGATGCCCTATTTAAGAAGACAGTAAAGTTTTACTCTGGTAGCCAGTAACATGTTACAATGAATTAAAGTAAAATATTACTATTAACCAGAGTAAATGTTACTGTTAAACAGAGTAAGATGTTACTGTTTACTTGATAGTAATATTTTTTTATTATTATAAAGAATTTCATAGTCAACCTAAATCTTATTTGATAGATCTAGATGACAGAATTTTAAAAATACCAATTTTATTAAAAATTGGCATTTAGACCAAAAGTTATATCATTTTAAAGTTTAAAATATTAAATTATCCACTAAGGATATTTTGGTAATAGTGATATGTGTTGGACTTTTTAAGAAAAACGTTTTTATACTTATCCTTAGTGCATTAAAGTTTTATTATGACGAGACTTTGACCAAATTCTCCAAAAATTTCAATCCTATACTACAATATGCCTAATCAAAATTGTAAAAGATCTGTAAATTTTGTTAGATAAGATGTCTATTAAAATCTAGAGTGAAATACCAATAAATCTCAAGTTGTGAACTTGGGCACTAATTAGTTCCGCATGTTTTCTTTTGAACCGAAAAGTCTTCAGTCAAAGATTATAACATTTTTGTCCTCATCCACGCGCATATTTGATGTTCACAGAAGGGGCAGATGTGGGTTTTGGGTAATGTCAAATTACATTTGGAGGCTTCGAGCGCACTATAGGCTTTTTTCAACTTCAAACCCTAACTGGATCAATCCACAGGGTCTTTCGGGAAGGGCTAATAAAGCTAGCTTTTAGCTTTTTACCCATTTTAGGTCACATCACCTCTCACATTTTTTACTCACAAAAAGTCAGAATAGACTAAAAAAGCCAAAAAATCAGCTTTTTACCAACTTCCCAAAACACTGCCAGGACTACCCCTCGTTCGTTTCCCGACTCGTCGTCGACGGTGTAATTTGCACCGGTGAGGACGTCACTTCGTAATCGCCCATTTAGCTGATTTTGAGAGTCATTACCAATGTCCCCATTGGTGTACGGCGATCCCGAAACTCCCAGAGTTCCATATGATGACAATGAAACACAAAGGTACGTCATGTTTTACACGTTAATCGTCTTTGTGGTAGACCAATGTTTGTGGTTTTGGTTGTTTGTTTTTGTGGTTTGGTCTTGGGATTGGGCATTTTGGGGGTTTTTTGTGTGATATACGTTTACATTGTGGGATTTGGGGAATTGATATATATGTCAACATTACATTTGGCCATCCATCAGAAATTAGTATTTTGTAATCGTAGATTGTCGTTGTTTATGCGACTGTTGTTATTGTGGTTTGGGTTGGATGTTAATTATGCATGGTTGTTAAGTTTTAATGGAATACGGTCTTACTTGATGTTTCCGAATGTATATTGGGACACATGGCCTGTTTTGGGTTGGGAAATCCTCTGTTTTTGACTGTCTGTTATGGTATTGTGGGTTGGTTAGTAGGTGGTCATGTTTATCGAGATTCAATAGACTAATGTCCTGTTGTATTCTTAAAAATGTACATCGGGACAATGCCTAGTTTGGGCTTGGTTGTCCATCGTGGTCTAAATCAGAAACTCTTATGCCGTTGTAATACATCAATTTGATAAAGTTCCTGTAATTGGAATACATGAATTACGTTGTCGAAAGTGTTGTGTACGCTGCCATGTGTGACAATTATTGTGCGATATGTGCGTCATACTGGGACAAATGTGAATATTTGTTCATAGGTGCTGTAGTCTTGGTACATGAAGTACGTTACCAGAAAGTGTTGTGTTACTTTTGTAATATGTGGTCATATATTGTCTTGAAAAATTGGTTCAACAGACGTGCTGCTTGGAAATGTGTTTCAACGATTTTCCTGCATATGAATTTGGGTAAAGTATACGTAACAAATAATAAAAATGCAATGTGCCTGCGATAGGCATCATTGCGGACTTGTTAGCCATTGGTGGTACGTTGAATATGAAATTGAATTACCCGGAACAAGACTCACGCGATTTGTGTTGTACTTTGGAAAATGTATTCATCAGTGTACATGTGGTTTTGTAATCATCGGAACACTTGCACAGTTAGCATGTGAGTTTGCATTACTCTGAGATCAGGTGCATTTGCCTTAACAGTGCATGTAATGCCTACTAATTGGTTGGGTTTTGATTTGTTATTTTGGAGGGAGGGGTAGTGATTCTTGAAGTTCGTATGGTTGTTGTTATGGTAATGTTCAACTATTTTGCTGTATGTAATTCACATTTGAAGGTTGCGTGGTTTTAAGCTCGACATTTCAAGTTGTAATGTTATTTGTTTTTAGTTTTTTTAGTGATTTAGCGCGCCATTTAACTGTAAATAGTGTGGTAACGAAATGTTATGTGCACGCCGTAAAGGGTGAGTTGAAGATGTCGCAAGTATTTTTGTTTGACAATGGCTGTTTAATGTGTTTGATAAGCAATTGTGTGATGAACATGTGTGTTGGAAATTTGCCGAAATTGTGGTGTACTGTTGTAATTTGTTTGGTGTGCGCCAATCAACATGCCATATGTTTGTGGTAGCCATGTGTGTAATTGTGTGAAGTGTTAATGTAGACCATGCTAATGTAATGAACACTGGTTGAATTTTGTTCCAGGTGACGGTATGTAGCAGACCCGACGTAGATTCTCTGCTAAAAGGACACGTAGTTCTGGTGTGAGTGCATCAACGTCGCAGTTCTAGAATGTTAATAACATTTGTGGTAATAAATAATGGAATGTTAATAACATTTGTGGTAATAAAAATATAATGTTAACCGTATCGATATTAATGAAGTGTAGTGTCAGTATCATTTTTTTTTAATTTGTTGTGTTGTAATCAAAGTTCTGAAAAGCGGTTGCGATGACGCGGTTGTGGTTGTGGTTGCGGTTGCGCTATGCAAAGGTTGTAGCGTAACGGTTGCGGTAACCGGAATTGTAGTTTTTTTTATTTTTTGCACAATTTGAAGAAAACTTATCGATACGCATATTTTTTTTTTAAAATCACATTTATTGAAGTTTAAAATAGATTTTAATCAATTTTTGTTAATTTTTAAGTATGATCCAATGTACATATTTCCAAATCACTATAAAAGGAGTTTTTTATATTTTATTTCAATAGTTAATGACTTTAAGAATAATTGATTTTAAATGTTTACAAATTATTTTTGACCAATACCTAAACTAATTAAATAAAAAATATTCATAATTATTAAATGATTATAAAAATAAAAATTGTGCCATAAACAAAAATTATTTTTGAACTACCAATTGTATTTATTTTTTAAAGATATTTTTTAGAGAACACATTAACAAAATAAAAAATATTAAATAAAATGATTATAAAAATAAATGCAACTACTGTTTATATATTTTTTATTTTACATGCTAATGTAATGAAATAAAAATTATAAAAAAAAAAATCATATAAGATTTTGTCTTTGGGTTTAGATCACTTGAGTATTTGTTCTTTTTTTGTATCCTTTTATTATAATTTTTTTGGAAAAGAAAACTATTTAGAATATTGTAAAACGGTATAATGGTGTGTAACGGACCGTTACAGTCGTTACAGTACTGCTATGGTCATTACGTAACACTGAAACAGTTGTTAGACATGTGAATTTCTGTCATACTGTTGTAGCAGCCGTAACGGGTGGCGGTAACCACCACAACCGTCACGTAATGACATTACATGACGGTTGCGGCCGCTTTTTAAAACCTTGGTTGTAATGTATCACCCATTCCCTTGTTTTTTGAGTATATGGATGTTGGTGGTTATATAAAATGTTAATAACATTTGTGGTAGTAAAAATGTAATGTTAACCTTGTCGATGTTAATGAAGATGAAAAATCTAGAAATCTCCTAAATATTGATTTGTGATTATGTATCAATTTTAACGAGTAAATAGCAATCCCAATCAAACAATCAAACACAAATCAACACAACGATTTAACGTGAAAAAATCATAATTGGAGCGCCTCCAATTGTGATAAAAAAAAACCATGGGCAAAAGTCACAAAACAATCCACTAAGAAGACATAAAGGAATTACACAAGTGTACTTTCAATTACTTAGCAAATCCACGCCCGAATCGAATCGATTCCTATATGCCTCTTCTAGCCCTGTCTTCACCTCGAAATTGTCTTGCCCAATATTGAATCTACAATGCCGATGTTGAATCAAAACAATGAGCCACTCCGGAATCCACCAAAGCTTCAGGTTCGAATTCCACGGAAACCACCGAAAAACAACACTCTCTTTTGTATTGAACAAAACAAACAATCTTTTGATGTATACTTTTTAAACCAGATTTAAACTCAAACAAACATCAAGAAAACTAGCAAAGAAGCTCCAAATATAAACCCTAATATCTAAGAAGAAAATCTGGAAGCCGTAACCCTAAAAACGGATGAAACCAATAAGATATAAACCTTGATCCGGGATCTCCGCTCGAGCGCAAGAATGGCCGCTTGAGCACAGGAAAGGCCGCTTGAGCGGAAAAATACAACTCCCAGTGCTTTTGCAGGCGATCAAACTTCTGGACTAAAGATTCTCCGCTCGAGTGCAAAAATGGCCGCTCTAGCAGACAAGCAACTTCGACTGCATTTTTGCTTTTTGCTTCGGAGGCACTGCCTCTCAACCGCGCCAGGGCGCTACCCTGGACCTGCCAAGGGGTGCCACCCCCTAGACCCCCGCGAGCTGACGGGCAGCTTGATCCCCGACATAGTCAGCATAGTGGTAAACATGAAAGAATAAACTTTTGAAACATCTCTGCAAGGCGTAATTCGGGCTGGATTCGCATCTAAAACTCGTAGCCTTACTAAGATAAAAGATCGAATACAATTACAATTGAAAGGAGTTTGGTCAAACGGGATTACCAAGAATAAAAGCCTAATACAAGAAAACAATATCAACAATTGAAACCCATCCACCATATATCACTCTACAAAAATCAAACACATAAAAATGGAAATGTAAAATGCTACCATCTCAATCATTACACACAAATGAGCAAAAAAAATCTACCAAAATTATAACAAGGGCAAATGTGTAAACTCCGCCAATGCCAAATCAAAGAAAAATATTCCTTACCAACTAAATAGGACCAAATGGTTCATAAGAAAAAAACACAGGATTAAATGGATCTTCATTCCCTAGTTTGAGATTTACCGGTAATTTCTCCTAAAATCTAATCGAGATAACAAAAATTACAACCAATTAATGGAATATGAAGGCAAGTTTGGGAACAAGCTAAAATAGCTAAAAAGTCACTATGAAAAAGTCAACTGTTGTCTCTATTCTTTTTTGAGACACTTTTTCATGAATCCCTTTTCACATACTTATGTTATATTTAGTCCACATTATTTTCTTATGTTCTAATAAGTCTTATGGGTGACATAATTACCAAAATATGCCTAATGTAATATTCATATTTACAGTGTGAATGTTCCGTGATGTGAATATTCACATCGTCAATGTGAATGTTCACACCATCAATGTGAATGTTAACATGTCAACGTGAATATTCACATTGTAAAATATTAATGTTCATATCACCAAATTGCTAACTGTTCAAAAAATATTTGTAAGGGTAGAAATGTCCCTAAAATACCTTAAATATGAGAATTAAGATTTGGTGGTTCAAATGTCCAAATAATAGGGCTTATTAGAATACAAGAATATCTTATGGACTAATTGGGATACAAACACTTGAAAAAGGATTTTCTAATAAATCTCCCTTATTTTTTTGTACATCTTTTCATAAAAAGTTAAAAAATCAACTAAAACAACTAATAGGTGAGTGCACAAAGCAGAAAAAGGGTTGAGAAATGAAATTCACTAGTCAGTACAATTGGAAATACATTTTGCTAATACTACTTGTACTCTAGTCTTGGACAATGGAGGACAGAATAAAAATTGCTGGCAGCAAAGTGTGTTCCTCGTCCCTATTTTTACCATGTATTTTACTGGACTGAATGTCTGGAATTTATTGTTATGAGAAGGTTTTTGGGTATTTGATAACTTGTTTGCTATCAAATTATTTTTGGTTCATTTCACTTTTATCTGCTAAATTATTGTCAATTTTTTTTTTCTATTTCATTCTTATATTATTAATTTCCTCAATTTAATCTCTAAGGTTTTTTATTTCAATTTATATGGTCCAATTGGGGACTGTCTATCCGAATCACTAATGATATAAACCTAACACTCATCTTCTTAAAAAAATGTAATTTTACAATTTGGACAATCTAAAACATATAACTAAACACACATCTTCTTACACATACTAATATTAGACACTTACTTTCTACAACTAAACACTAATATTCTTCTCTACCCTTCATTTTAAAATAGTGAATAAAAGAAGGTTTAATTTTATAATTCAAATTGTTCAAATTTTGAAATAACATTTTTACCCGTTAAAATAGATTTTAACAGTAACTAAACAATTGTCTGCAATTAAGCTTACATTAGCTTATATTAGGACATTTAAAAACTAAATAAATGAAATATGTATTTTCTTTTGCATTTGCCATTACTTTTTTGAATAATTTTAGAGACCTACATTTTACACCTACAAATGCATCCACAATAATGTGGCAAAGGTAGTGGGTCCCATATAATTAAGTGTATAATCAATAAAAAACTGACACTTATCAAATTATATCATTGTGGATTGAATTGTGAAAGTTTTTTGAGTCTTAAAATATTTTCTTACTTTTTTTATTTTTTATGTTGCATTAGATGAAATAGAAAGTGTCGAAAGTTCATAAAAAAGCACTGAATGTGAGACAGAAGATCAAAATGGAAGCATGGAAACAGAGCCAGAAGAAAACACCGAAAAAGGGTAGAAGAAAAATGAAGAAGCAATTTTGTGCTAAATTGCATTTCTTTTTCTTTGACTTGTATTGATGTAGAATTTATCAAGTGCAAGGTTTTAAATAATAGTAGTGGTTACTGTAATGGTATTGGTAATGTTGACAAGGTTGCGGGGTGTAACGGCCTTAATGGTGGCGGCAATTGGAGCCACGAATTTTTTAATTCTTTGCACAAGTTTAGGAAAACATACCGATACGCATGGCCTGCTGACCTACTGGCTCGGCCACATTGGCCTGACCAACCCCCTCCTGCTGCACCGGAATTTCATCCGGTATAGGCATCTCCTGCCTCCTAGGCCTACCATGCCTACCACCACTTCCTCGTCCTGACATCCTAATAAAGGTAACAAAGACATTAGCACATTCACAAATGTGCCGAAGCTATTTCACTCGCATCCTAATGCATTGGACAACAGTAATTCATTCCATGTAAGCACATAATCACATAAGCACTTATGAATTTCATCCCTGGATAATGACAGTCCCGTGGCGTTGCTAGAGTTCCGGTTAGAAACAACATTGATCAAGTGCTTTTCCAACAGGACTCCCAGAAACCCAAGAATCCAATCAACATCCTAGAAACTAAATTTCATACCCATATAGCCACATAACCATGTTATCACATAAGTACATAACATTACACCTAAGTCTCTAACAAGCTAGACAAACCCATTGTGGTACTAACCACTTCCTACGTACCCAAAGTATTCAAACTCGGTACGCTTTGATACCAAGTTGTAACACCCTCAAAATAAACCCACAAATCATACATTCATGACATCCATAAGCTTAAGAGAATAAAGCATACTTCCATTCATCAGAGTATTAAGTACATAAGTATTACATATTGACAATAAAAGTCAATGCCCTACGGGCTTACAACTTTCCAAGTCAACACTTGGGTTTAGCAAAAGAAGAGTTCTAACTCTTTATACAAAATAAGCCCTTGGCTTGAATTTACATGTAATACACAAAAAAATACAACAAAAGTTATTCAGCCTCTAAGCCTCCCAAGCTATGTCCTTGGAGGTGGCATATCACCTAAACCTGAAAATGATGTCCCATATAGGGTGAGCCAAAGCCCAGTAGAGATATACTAAAATAGACATGAGCAATAACTAAAAAATTAGCATATGATCAATGGCTAACACTTGTAAATCAACTTACAACACAATCCCGTTCCATGACAAATATGTACATGTTTCATTTCACTTTCCTTTACTTATCCAATTTTCAGTTCATAAACATGGCTTAAAACCTGGCCAAACAATTAAATGAGACTACATCTCATATTAAAACACTTCATTTATCCACAATTCAAATAAGACTACAACTCATAATAAAAACACTTCCCATACTTCAATCATCTACGTTATGCAAACGTAATTAGAATTTCAAGGCTTTCACCCTGGATACTCCGGCCAACTTAGTTATCAATGGAGTCCATCCCCTATCTCCTCCCAAACAGGTTTGAGAGTACATCCCCTATCTTCCCTCAAACCATGGAGTACATCCCCTATCTCCTCCCAAACAAGATACATATACAATGTATTTAAACACTCATCATATACAATGATCAATCAATACACATATTCGATGTATTATTCCAACCGTCATATTCGATGACATATTCCAGGTGATTAGTTTCAGTTTTTCCTAATCAACATACAGTATCTACAACAATCAAGACTATCCTCCACTGATAGCCCAAAGTAGTTATCTCTAAACAGATAATAAATTTATCAAACAGATAAAATAATAACATTTTCATAAGTGAGTGATTAATTCATCCAACTACACCAATCAACCTCATAATTTCCCAATTTCATAATTTCTAACTCTCAATTTCATATTTTCCCAAATTAATTATACAAATTAATTTATTCAACATAATTAAGGCATTATCCCCCTTTTTCAAATATCAACCCTAAGGTTCAATTTCACCAATTTAACAACAATAATTCCATTTTCCAAGGTCTCACATACACATGGAGTTTAACATTTGAAACCCCCTTTTCATAACCTCAAATTAAACCCTAACTTTCCCAAAATTACCAAATGATACCATCTAATCAAAATGACTAAAATTTATGTTAAAACTCATAAGATGGAGTAGGGTATCCCTACCTCGAAATTAGAAGCCCAAAGGAGTTGATGAAGAAAACTTGAAGTACTCCAAATCCACGGTTTTTCAGATTAAAGTGAAGCCCACGCCACCCTCTAACTTTCTTACAAAGAGATTTGAGTGGAAACACTCTAGAAGTAGATGAAATCTTAGAAAGAGAGAGTGAGTAGAGAGAGAGACAGCCGGGGCTAGGGTTTGAATAAAGAAGAAGATGAAAAAGTGTGTAAAAACCCGCTGTTGCAAATTGATATGTTCGAAGCTCGCTCGAGCGAAGGAGTGGTCGCTCGAGCGACCAAACACAAAGAAACCTCACTCGAGTGCAGAAAGCCTCGCTCGAGCCAACAATACGAAGCTTCAGGTCTGCAACCTAGAAGCACGCTCGAGTGAAGGAAAGCTCGCTCGAGCCAAGAAACACAACCTTCAGGTCCAAACTAGACGCAGACGCAAGCTCAAGCGCAAGATTTCTCGCTAGAGCGAAGGAACCCTGGCTCGAGCGAAGGAACTAAAACACAGAGCTCGCTCGAGCGACAAAAGCCTCGCTCGAGTGAAGATGTAACGCCCTCGAGATTAACCCATTAAATATCATTAACATGCATTATTTAAAGAAAACAATTTATTAATTCATTCATCAGAGTATTACTAAATAAAGCCTTACATGTAACATCGAATAAAATGCCCTACAGGCTTACATCTTTCCAAGCCAACACTTGGATACAAAAATATGAGTTCTAACTCAATACAAGTAAAGCCCTAGGCTTGAATGTTTACATGTAATAATAATTAAAGACAATTAACTAAAGGTAGTCTTCTCCAATCCAGAAGCCAAACCCTCCCAAGCTAAGTCCTTGGAGGTAGTTTATCACCTGAACCTGAAAATGATGTTCCCATAAAGGGTGAGCCACAGCCCAGTAGAAATATACTAAACCACATATAAGCAATGAATAAAGCAATAGCATTCAACAGATGGTCAACCAAAATAATCAATTACTTCATTTTACAGACTCATGACATTATTGCCAAAGATACGTTTTACTTTCCAATTTAATCAACATGGTTCAGAACCTGGCCAAACTTATAACAGTGAAATCACATATATCATATTCACATCCTTCCAATATTAACAACAAATGAGACTCAAGCTCAAATCAAACACTTCATACTTCCAGATTGATACACATTTTAGTGCTGTATCAATAAAACACTTCTATATAAATAAGCACACATAAAAGTGATGCTAATGGAGTCCATTCCTATCTCCTCCCACACAAAACAATGTATGCAAATGCAATGCTCAATCAATACACGTATTTTCTGTATCAATGCAATAGTCAAAATTTATGACTTAACCAATGTGATTAGTTTTAGTTATTCCTAATCCACATGCAATGTCTACAACAATCACGACTATCCTCCACCGATAGCCCAAAACAGTTATTTCTAAACTGAAAATAACTATGTCAACAATTCAATAGACAAATAATTCCAATTACCCAATTACGCTATTTAATCAATGAATTCCCCAATTCCATGAATTTAACCATCTTTTCCCAATTCCATGAATTACTTATACAAATTAATTCAATAACACAACTAGGGTTTTTCCCAAAATTACCAAAGTATCCCCAACATATCAAAATACCAAAACTTAGAACAAAACCTATAAAATGGAGTAGGAAATCCCTACCTCGAAGAAATAACCCCAAAAGAGAAGATGGAGATGAATGCCCAAACTCCAAAGTGCTCCACACTACCAACAATTCAGATTAAATGGAAGCCCTCGACCCACTCTATCTTTTTAATGAAGGATCTAGGGTAGAAACACACCCTAAATGGATCAAATCTAAGAGAGGAGGTGGGTAGGGAGAGAGAGAAGTCGAACCTAGGGTTTAGAATCAAAAGGAATAAGAAAAAGACTGATCAAATCCCGCTGCTGCGAATATATACTGGACAAGCTCGCTCGAGCGAAGACTTGGTCGCTCGAGCGACCAGACACAGAGAAACTACGCTCGAGCCAAGGAAGCCTTGCTCGAGCCAACAACTCAAAAGCTCGCTTGAGCGAAAGAAAGCTCGATCGAGCGAAGAACTCAAACCCTCAGGTCTGTACCAAGACACACGCTCGAGCGAAGGAACTATTGCTCGAGCGAAGGACGAACTAACTCGCTCAAGCGAAGAAAAGCTCGCTCGAGCCAAGAATGCACAGCTACAGGTCCAGAACAGACGCAACCTCTCGCTCGAGCGAACAACTCCTCGCTCGAGCGAAGAACCAAAAACCTGGACAGCAACACTTGGTTTCTAAATCCAACCAACCTGAAACAAACCTGCCCAACACATCCTATAATTCCAAAAGAGAAAAATAAGGGACAACAACAACAATTTACAATGACAGAATCTACGGAACCTAAGTCCGGATACAATAAACAAGTGGGAAAAGACCGGGGTCGCTATAGAAGACACCAAAATCTGGGCAGCAACCATTTGTTTCAAAACACACACAACCTATTACAAACCTGCCCAACACATCCTAAAACTCAAATACAAAGAATTAAAGGACAGAAAGAAACATATACAACAACAGACATCTACGGAACCGAGTCCGAAATACAACAACCAATGGAGGGAAAACCGAGATCGCTATAGAAGTAGTAATGATATGAGTTTATAGTCTCATTATAAATTGATTATGATTGAGTGGTGATAGTATGAGTTGTAAATCTCATTTTGAACTGTTTGGATAGACAATGAACTATATCTATGAATTGGGTTAGATAATGAAATGGAAAGGGATTGAAATGTGGTTGTGAATATGGATTGGTTATGGAAGAGATGTACGTTGGTTTATATGAGCCAAACATTTATTAAATGCTAATGTTTTAGTTATTTCTCATATTATGTTTAGCATATCTCTACTAGACTTTGGCTCACCCTATATGGGACATCATTTTCAGGTACAGGTGATATGCTGTCTCCAAGGATGTAGCCTGGGAGGTTTAGAAGCTAAAGGCCTATTTTTGTGTTACCTTTTTGTATTACATGTAATTCAAACCAAGGGCTTAATATGTTAAGAGTTAGAACTCTCTTTTGTTGTAACCAAGTGTTGACTTGGAAAGTTGTAAGCCCATAGGGCATTTACTTTTGTTGTCAACATGTAATACTTTTGTAATGAATACTCTGATAAATGAATATATGTTTATTTCTGCTATGTCTATGGATATCATGAATGAGTGGTTTATGTACTTAAATTTGAGGGCGTGACAATTTGGTATCAGAGCGTACCGGGTTTGAATACTTTGGGTACGTGGAAAGTGGTTAGTACCACAATGGGTTTGTCTCGCTTGTTAGAGACTTAAGTGTAATGTTGTGTGTTTATTTGATAACATGCTTATGTGACTATATAGGTATGGGATTTAGTTCCTAGGATGTTGATCGGGTCTATGTGTTTCTGGGAGTCCTGTTGGAAAGGCACTTGATCACTGCCGTTTCTAACTGGAACTCTAGCAACGCCACGGGACAGTCATTATCCGGAAATGAAATTCGTAAATGCTTATGTGATTATGTGTTTACGTGGAGTGACTTACAGTTGTCTAATGTATTAGGACGCGAGTGAAATAGCGTTGGCACATTTGTGAATATGCTAATGTCTTGTTTACCTTTATTAGGATGTCAGGATGAGGACGTGGTGGTAGGCGTGGTAGGCCTAGGAGGCAGGAGATGCCTATACCGGATGACATTCCGGCACAGGAGGAGGGTGTTGGTCAGGCCAATGTGGCCGAGCCAATAGGTCAGCAGGCCATGGACGCCTTAGCCCGCGAGATGGTAGGAGCGTTGAGGGAATCCATGGACATTCTCAGGGTTGAGAATCAAGTCCAGGCCCATGTAACTGAGGCAGGGCCGTCCTTTCTAAAGAGAGAGTTTTTCCGGTCGAATCCGAACGAGTTTTTGGGTGATCCAAAAGTGCCACTGAAGGCTAACGAATGGCTTGAATAGGTGACGAAGACGTTTGAGATGCTAGGCATCAAAGGTAGAGGCTTAAGGGTGACCTTGGCGTCTTTCCAGTTGAAGGGAGACGTGGGTCAATGGTGGAAGTTTGTGTGAAGGCGCATTGGAGGGACTTGGGAGGCTTTCGTTAATGCCTTTCAGGAGAAGTTTTTGCCTTCCACTATTAGGGAGAAGTTGAAAGATCAGTTCTATCGGCTCAAGCAGCTGAATACATCAGTGGCAGAGTTTGAGGTCACCTTTACCAGTTTATCTAGGTTTGCACTTGAGTTGGTGGTGACCGAGGAGCGTAGATGCTTGAAGTTTGAGAAGAAGTTGAGGACCGGACTCATGTTTCGAGTGCCCGGTTCCATGACTAGGAAGTATGGGCGCCTTGTGCAGGCTGCAGCCCATCTTGAGACTATTATGCAGGTGGAGAAGGAAAGGATGAGGGGCTCCAGAAGGAGTTAGGAAGGTCAAGGGGACGGTAAGAGGCAAAAGGGCTCTAACCCTTAGCAATCCCAAGGAGCATATTCTAGATCTACCTTTCCAGTACCGAGTTCAGGTTCTGGGAGAGGCAGTCAGGGAGACGTTACTTGTTTCAAATGTGGCCAGCTGGGCCACAAGTCTCCAGCTTGCCCTCAGAGGGGAGAAGGGCAGAGAGCAGCTTCATCTTCGGCTCGTCCTCAGAGCCGGAGTTAGGGCAGAGGCCAGCCGCACTCTTGTTACCAGTGTGGTCAGGCAGGGCACCTAAATAGGTTTTGCCCGCAGTTGAGTGGCACATCTGGTGCATCTGGTTCGGGGCAGACTCAAAGCCATCAGCCAGCTCAGTCGATTCAGGCCTCGAGGGCCAATCAGGGAGCCTCTTCGGCTCAGTCTGTGCAGCAGTCTTATGCTCTGAGGGGTGAGTAGGTTGATCAAAGACCTTCAGGGTGCGTGTATGCTGTTACAACACCGGATCTTGTACCGGCTCCATCTGTTGTGAGAGATACCTTTTTATTTTGCGACTCGGTTGCTAATGTGTTGATTGATACGGGTGCATCCCATTCTTTTATATCTTCTGCTTTTTCTTCTGCTTTGGGATTGGAGTTGGCGCAGTTAGCATCTCCTATTTGTGTAGTATCACCTGTTGGGAGTGAGTTGATTTTGAAACAGGGGTGTCGGGGCTGTGATACAGAGGTAGCTGATCGCTGGCTTCCATTTTCTTTTGTATTGATGGATATGTCGGGTTTTGATATGATTTTGGGTATGGACTGGCTATCGCCATACCGGGCAGTTATAAACTGTTACTGCCAGAGGGTTATTGTATCTACCTTGAGCGGGCATTGTTTTTATTTCTTAGGGGATCGGGTTGGTAGAGTCTTATCGCCGGTGTATGATCCGCGAGGGCGGAGTAAGCTTAGTTGTCTTCTCGCTAGCTGTATGAGTAGTGAGTATGATGAGACCCGGACTGAATTGCCCAAAGTGATTTGTGAGTACTCGGACGTCTTTCCCGAGGATCTTATTAGTTTACCACCCCATCGAGAGATTGAGTTCTCTATTGATTTAGTGCCTGGCACGACACCGATTTCTATGGCACCGTATTATTTTGCCCCAGCTGAATTGAGTGAGTTGAAGATTCAACTCCAGGTGTTACTAGATAAGGGTTTTATTCGCCCTAGTACTTCACCTTGGGGAGCACCGGCCCTCTTTGCTAAAATGAAAGTTGGGCTTTGAGACTTTGCATTGATTACCGAAAATTGAATCGAGCTACGGTTAAGAACAAGTATCCTATGCCTCGTATAGATGATCTGTTTGACCAGTTGAAAGGATCCCGCTGTTTCTCTAAGATAGACTTGAGATCAGGTTACCATCAGTTGAGGGTCAGGGAGGAGGACATCCCGAAGACGGCATTCCGTACGCGGTACAGTCATTATGAGTTTCTGGTGATGCCTTTCGAGCTTACCAATGCACCGGCTGTGTTTATGGACTTGATGAACCGGATCTTCTGGGAGTTCTTAGATCGCTTTGTAGTCGTTTTCATGGACGACATTCTGATTTATTCACCTTCTGAGGAAGAGCACGAGGAACACTTGCGAGTAGTGCTTGAGTTGCTTAGAGCCCATAAGCTGTATGCTAAGTTTGGGAAGTGTGAATTTTGGCTAAGAGAGGTTAAATTCTTAGGCCATGTGATATTCGGGGATTGAGTGACTGTAGATTCATCTAAGATAGAGGCAGTGCAAGATTGGGCACAGCCTAAGAGTGTCTTTGAGATCCGCAGTTTTCTGGGATTGGCCGGTTATTACCGTCGGTTTGTGAAAGATTTCTCCAGGCTAGCTTCGCCTTTGACTAGATTGACGCGAAAAGGGGCCAAGTTTGTGTAGAGTGAGACTTGTGAAAAGTTGTTCCAAGAACTTAAGGTTAGACTTACTACCGCTCCAGTCTTGATTATTCCGAAGAGGGGTTTGGGTTATGCAGTACATTGTGATGCCTCACGAGAGGATTTGGGTTATGTGTTGATACAAGAAGGGAAAGTGATGGCTTATAGCTCACGTCAATTGAAAACAAACGAGAGAAACTACCCTACACATGACCTAGAGTTAGCAGTTGTGATTTTTGCCTTGAAGATTTAGAGGCACTACCTTTATGGTGAGAGATTCGAGGTGTTCTCAGATCATAAGAGTCTGAAGTATTTGTTTACACAGAAAGACTTGAATCTGAGGCAGAGGAGGTAGATGGAGTTCATAGAGGATTACGACTTCGAGTTGCACTATCATCCGGGAAAGGCCAATGTCGGGGCCGATGCCCTTAGTAGAAAATTCATTAGTGGTGTAGCTAGTATTGCTATCCGAGAATGGGAGATGTTGGGTGCACTTGGCGAGTTCGACTTGTTTCTGGGTGAGTCTGTTGAGTCTGCAGCCTTGTTTTCTGTGGTTGCACAACCTACACTTGTGAATCGAGTGTTAGAGACGCAGATGGGTGACCTTTAGAATCCCTCCGGGAAAAGATTTCCAGTGGGAAGATTGAGAAGGGTCTAACTTTGCATCCCGACTTGAGTGTGAGGTATCGAGACCGCTTGTTTGTGCCGGAGTCTTGCCGAGGGGAAGTACTCCGAGAGTTTCACTATTCACGCCTTGCGGTGCATTCGGGAGACACGAAGATGTATCAAGATTTGAGTCACCAGTGTTGGTGGAGGGGTATGAAGAAGGATGTAGCAGTTTTTATATCAAAGTGCCTTACTTGTCAGCAAGTGAAGGCCGAGCATCAGAGGCCAACGGGTTTGTTACAACCCTTGCCTATTGCCAAGTGAAAATGGGAGCATGTCACGATGGACTTCGTTGTAGGTCTTCCGAGGACTCAACGGGGTAGTGATGCTATTTGGGTGGTAGTAGACCGGTTGACTAAGTCGACGCACTTTATTCCTATGCGCGTAAGAGATTCGGTAAATCATCTTGCCGACTTGTATATTCGGGACATAGTGAGGTTGCACAGGGTCCCAGTGTCGATCATCTTAGATAGAGATCCACGCTTTACTGCTAGGTTGTGGCAAAGTTTGCAGAGTGCCTTGGGCACTAGATTGACTTTTAGCACGGCTTACCATCCTCAAACTGACAGACAGTCCGAGCGTACTATTCAGATCCTAGGGGATATGCTTCGAAGCTGTGTCCTTGATTTTAGGGGGTCGTGGAAGAGGCACTTGCCCTTAGTAGAGTTTGCCTACAATAACAATTTCCAATAGAGTATTGGCATGGCACCGTTTGAGGCCTTGTATGGCCGACCGTGTGGATCCCCAGTATGTTGGGCCGAGGTGGGTGATACACCTTTGTTGGGCCCGGAGTTGGTACGGGAAACGACGAAAAAAGTTGAACTTATCCGTAAGAGGTTAGTTATAGTCCAGAGTCGCTAAAAGAGTTATGCCAACCGTATGAGGAGGCCTTTGTCATTTGAGGTGGGTGATCCTGTCTTTCTGAAAAATATCACCTAGGCGGGGTTTGATGAGGTTTGGGAAGAGTGGGAAGTTGTCCCCTCGGTTTATTGGCTCTTTTGAGATCCTTGAATGGATTGGAGAGGTTGCATACCGTTTGGCTTTACTGCCACAGTTGTCCGGAGTGCATGACGTGTTTCATGTTAGTATGCTTCGGAAGTACGAGCCAGATCCATCACATGTATTGGATTGGATCGACTTAGAGGTAGATGAGGATGCTTCATATGAGGAGAGACCGATGAGGGTCTTGGATAGGTAGGACCAAGTCTTGCAAAGCAGGACGATACCCTTGGTAAAAGTATTATGGAAACATCATGGGGTTGAGGAATCCACTTGGGAACGCGAGTTGGATGTCCGTGAGAAATATCTGGACCTATTTGTGGGTGTTTGAGCTCATATGGAGAATTTTATTTTGTAATGAACTCTAAGAACATTGTATATGTTTCTGATTATGGAAGCATTGAAAATATTGTATATGTTGCAAAATTTAACATTGTATATGTTGAATGTGTTGTGGAAATGAAAATATGTTCTTTTAACATTGTATATGTTATGGAATTGGTTAAAATTCAAAGGAATGCATATTGATAATGCATATTGAGCTATATTTATAAAGTTGTTCTCTTGAGAAGAGATGGGATGATCGGTAGTGGATGATGTTGATAAATGTTGTATTGAATCATATTGAGAATTGAAAAAATCACAATTTTGAAACTTATATCTAATTTCGAGGATGAAATTTTTTAAGGGGGAGAGGTTATAGCGATCCTGATTTTTCCCCGTTATATATTGTGTGCCGGACTTGGGTTCCGTCATGGTTGATGCTGTCTATATCTTTTTTCCATCCTTTAAATTCTTTGTATTTGAGTTTTGGGATGTATTGGGCAGGTTTGGAACAGGTTGGGTGTGTTTTGAAACAAATGATTGCTGTCCAGATTTTGGTTTCTTCGCTCGAGCGATGCTTTTGTCGCTCGAGCGAGCATTGTGTTTTAGTTCCTTTGCTTGAGCTAGGGTTACTTTGCTCGAGCGAGCTTCGAGTGGTATGTCTCTTCACTCGAGCGAGCACTCTTGCACTCGAGCGTGCGTCTGTGTCTAGTTTGGACCTGAAGGTTGTGTTTCTTCGCTCGAGCGAGCTTTCCTTCACTCGAGTGAGCGAGGACTATGTTTTGAGTTTCTTCGCTCAAGTGAGTACTCTTGCGCTCAAGCGTGCTTCTGGGTTGCAGACCTGAAGCTTTGCATTGTTCGCTCGAGCGACGCTTCTTGCGCTTGAGCGAGGGGTTTGTTGTGTCTGGTCGCTCGAGCGACCACTTCTTCGCTCGAGCGAGCCTCGCATTTATTAGTTAGCAGCTGCGGGTTGTATATCACTTTTTCATCATCTCTTTTCATCAAAACCCTAGATCCAGTTGCCTCTCTCTCTAAACTTTCTCTTTCTCTACAAATACACCTTGTTCTTGGGCCTCTCTACCCTAGTCTCTTTGTAAGAAAGGTAGAGCTTTGCGTGGGCTACATTTTGATCCGAGAATTTGTGGTTTTGGAGCATCTCGAGTTTTCTTCATCATCTCCCTTGAGTCTCTTCATTTGAGGTAGGGATAATCTACTCCTTGTTATGAGTTTTAACATAAATTTTAGTCATTTTGTATAAATGGTGAAGTTATAAAAATTTTGGGGAGTTAGGGTTTTGAAATTGAAATTATAAAAGAGGGGTTTGTTAATGTGGAATTCCATGTGTGTATGAGATCTTGGAAAATGGGGTTATTGTTGTAGGATTGATGAAATTGAACCTTAGAGTTGATGTTCGAGAAAAAGGGAAAAATGCCCTAATTGAACTTAAATAATTAATTTGTATAATTAATTTGATAAATTGTGAAAATGTGAAATTGAGTTGGAAATCATGAAATTGGGAAATTATGAGATTGAATGGTGTAGTTGGATTGATTAATCACACACCTATGAAAATGTATTAATTTATCTGTTTGATAAATTTAATTATCTGTTTAGAAATAACTATTTTGGGCTACCAGTGGAGGATAGCCATGATTGTTGTAGAATTGCATGATGATTAGGTAAATTGAAACTAATCAATTGAAATATGTCATTGAATATGACGGTTGGATTAACACATTGTATATGTGCTTTAAATTGATCATTGTATATGATAAGCGTTTAAATATATTGCATATGTATCTTGTTTGAGAGGAGATAGGGGATGTACTTCCAAACCTGTATGGGAGGAGATAAGGGATAGACTCCATTGATAACTAAGTTGGCCGAAGTGTCCAAGGTGAAAGTTCCGAAATCTTAATTACTTTTGCATAATGTTGATGAATTGAAGTGTAAATAATATGAGTTGTAGTCTCATCTTGAATTGAAGTATTGAAGTGGTAATGATATGAGTTGTAGTCTCATTATAAATTGATTATGATTGAAGTGGTGATAGTATGAGTTGTAAATCTCATTTTGAACTGTTTGGATATACAATGAACTATATCTATGAATTGGGTTGGATAATGAAACGAAAAGGGATTGAAATGTGGTTGTGAATATGGATTGGTTATGGAAGAGATGTACGTTGGTTTATATGAGCCAAACATTTATCAAATGCTAATGTTTTAGTTATTTCTCATATTATGTTTAGCATATCTCTACTGGACTTTGACTCACCCTATATGAAACATCATTTTTAGGTACAGGTGATATGCTGTCTCCAAGGATGTAGCTTGGGAGGTTTAGAAGCTAAAGGCTTATTTTTGTGTTACCTTTTTTTATTTCATGTAATTCAAGCCAAGGACTTAATATGTTAAGAACTCTCTTTTGTTGTAACCAAGTGTTGACTTGGAAAGTTATAAACTCGTAGTATATTTACTTTTATTATCAATATATAATATTTTATAATGAATACTTTAATAAATGAATATATGTTTATTTCTCCTACGACATTGAATATCATAAATGATTGATTTATGTACTTAAATTTGAGAGGGTGACAACTTATCACACTAGCACCAAGTAGAAGAGTATAAGCTCAAACACACCCCCACTCTAGACCCCTTTCTTTAGATTCTGAAAATTGGAGCACAAATTCTTATTTAAAAGGAGGAACAACTTACCAAATATATATAATATATGATATGAAATGGATATAGTGACCTTCGGAGTCATAATCGGCATAATCGTTCTCTTCTTCGGCGCTGTTTGCTTCATCACCATTGAAGGCACTTGCAAGCGCCGTCCTTCATAGTCCCAATTTAAGTCTTCAATAACCCCCCAAAATGGCGATTCACAGTACCCAGATCTGTTCAATGTTGGTTCTTGTGGTTTTGGGAATTGGGTTTTGCTCAAATCTGGGTTTTGGGCACGAGGGTCATAGTTCTGGATCCAGTGAATCTGCGGTCCGTGATGATCATGCTCATCACCACTGTGATCACGGACACGGTCACCGCCATCACCATCATGATCATCATCATGAGGAGAGGATGGTTGAATCGAAGAAGCTACTACCAGAGGAATTGGCTGAGGAGGAGGATCTGAAGCTGTACGGATTTGGGTCCCACCACGGTCAACATCACCACCATGACCATGATCATGATCATCATCACGAGCATGGTGCTTTGGAGCTCTCTGGTGCTCGTAATTTGTTGACATTTAAGCTAAAACTTAGTTCATTTCAACTTTGTATTTCTGTTGAAAAAAAAGTGTTCTTTTATTTTCTATTGTTTTGTCAATGCATTGATGCTAGGAGAATTATTATATATGTATATTTATCTATTGTAGGAAATTGCTTGATATATAGTACTCAGTAGCTTCCTTTTGTTTGGAACTATTTGATTTAGAAAAGTTAATTGGACATCAAGCAATTATATGGCAAAAATGGGTGCATATTTTGTTTTATAGATTTCATTTATAGTTTAGTTGTGTGAGTCTTAAAATGAGGGTATCGATATGGGGGCTGGAAAATAGCCAAAAGAGACTTGATCTTCAAACACTAGAGGGTTCGTATATATTAAACTGATTGGAAAACATTGGAAAATTATTTCTTTTAGTTTGACATGTTACTAAATAAGAACTAAATTGGGAATTATGTGGTTGATGGAGACAAGTGGCAATAACCTTTTAAGGTGTACAAGGGGTGTGGAAGAGATGCTTTCAAGATCCAAGCTTTGATTTGGCATGCATTGGATGATGCCCAATCTAAATGAGACCTTGGATAATGATGTTTAGTGTTAGGGTCTTGTCCTATCTTACTTTTACATTTTATATGTTGTTGGTCCATTTTTTAGTTTAGGAGCATTTTGTTAGTTTTTAAATTTGCTGGACATGCAGGGTAGGGGTTGCCTATGGGCCGTGGTATGTGTCAAGTTATTTATTTAGGGTTTTTATTTGTAGACATTATTTGATTTAAGATAAGTTTTTGGAGTCAAAACTAAGTTTTTGTATTAGAAACTCTAGTGTTATTAAAGGCGATAAGTGCACTAAAGCGCCAAGGTTTCTTAGGGCCTAGGTGCAAGGCACAAGGCGAGGCATGGGCTTCATCGAAGTGAGACTCATGTTGACAATAAAAAATAGATAATTTAATACAAGAAAATAATTCAAGGTTCAACATAAGTAAAATGTAATATTGAATTTTTAAAACACAAATACTAACAAACACTAATATTTTATCATAGACAAATAATTTAAGGTTGCACATAAACACAATCATTTAACTCATAAATTATAAACATTTGAAAATAGCAATGAAATGGAAGTGTCTTATAAGATAAGAATAGAGACAGAGGAGATTAAGGAGATGAAGAAGAAGAATAACGATAACTGGTAGTCTGGTCCAAGAGAAAGCTCTATCGAGCCAACGCCTTTGTATAGTTAGGTCTCAAAAAGTGTTGGGTTATAATGTATGTTTAAGGGTTTAATCTCTTGTAGGAGCTTGTAAACAAAAAAATAATGAGATTAAGTGAAATTAAAGGTAGTAATTGTAATAAACAACCATTTTCAAAGAAGCTCACAAGTCGTGCGCCTTGAGCTTAAGCCCAAAGTGCATGCTTCATGCACCTTTATGGGGCCTATTTTACATTGCCTGGCTTGAGATGTTTTGAAGCGCACTGACTGCGCCTTGATGAGCCTTGGGCTTAGGCGCACCTTTAATAACATTGAGTAACCCTATTCCGATTAATTTGGGATTGCTTATGTACACAAAAATTATGTAATTGCTTCTAATAGAGAACATTTTTGGAGAGGCTTTTTCTAGCAAAATATTCTTGTTTGAAATCCTGTGATGCAATCAGACTATAAGAATTATGCTAAAGGCTTTTAGAAGTGGTTTCTAGAATTAGTTTCTACCGTTCTTTTTACTCGTCTAATATTATATATATATATATTTTCTAAACATTAAAGCAATAACATGTTTGAACAGTTATGTTTTTATGAAATTTAATTTATTTCATTTTTTTGTCGCATTTTATAGGTCTTTGGATTCATGCGATGGGATGCTCACTATTGGTGAGCATGGCTTCCCTCATTTGCTTGATAATTTTGCCTATAATATTTAGTATGTTGTTTAGCTGTATACGTTGACGTATTTTCTGGACTTCAGTAGTTGTTTTTGCTGAATTCATTCTTGTTTTCTGTTGAAGATGCCTGTCTCCATATAGTAATTTTAACTTTTCTGGTTTGTTTCAGTGCAAGGAAAACCATCAAAGGTTGTTGTGGATTCATTGGCTTTATTTGGGGTCTGATTATTCTGGCCTTTTGTTTTATTTTATTTATTTGTAATTTTTTATAATTTTTTTTTCATGTTCTTTGAGTTGATGGATTTGAATTGCTGTTTGCTTCTATGTTTTTGGCTGTTACATCTGTTGAGTACATGGATTTTTTTTCTTCTATTTTGTTCAAGAAGCTATTTGAATTGCTTAATTTTTTTGTCACTTCAATAATTATGATGATGGATTACTTTCTAATTTGTGACTACTACTTGGATTACTGAATGTGCTAATGCTTCAATTAATTGTACTACTACGTAAGCTTTGGATATCCAGTATTCAACGTTGCAACAAAATTTGTACATAGCTAATCCAGAAAAGGTTGGATGACTTCCACACTTTGATTGTTAGTTTTTAATTTCATCTATTTAAAATTTGTTGTTATTACAGTCTTGTTTCTATTACTATTATTATCTTTTGTTTATTTTATGGGGAGAATCATAGGATGTTACTTTCACTGGATAAGATATTTAATGTTTTCACAGGCTAAGTTTTTGGATTTGTGCAGTATGGTGTATATATTAGTGATGCAATATATAGAGGTGTTGCCATGTACTTGAGATGTTTGTTTTGAGGCACTACTTTTACTTGAATTACTGTACCCAACTGTTTCTGAAGTGGACCTTGCTTATATTGGCACATATTTGGGAAATATACATTAGAATTGGCTGATACTTGGATAAAGATGCAGGGTAGATGGTTGTCCTGACTGCAAGGAAGAACCCTATCTAGAATATGAACCTTGGAAGGAAAATACCTATCAAACTGATCACAAGAATACCAGTCACAGTACCTAGTAGCCAGAGAAGAATCTCCTCCAGTGATTTGATAAAAGTAATATGAATAGCATTGCAATGGATATAACACCATAGTTGCATCAAGCAACAATATCAGTGTCCTTATGATTTACATCTTTGTGTTTGTTTCAAGGAACCTTATGGAAAGATTGAAATGCATTATTGATTAGTTCAGATGTTGGTATCCCAGTGGAGGTGGTTGCAAGCTGAGTTAGTTCCTAAAGAAGTGAATTTTGTTTTTGTTTTTGGCCTTTATATTCTTTCTGTTGGCACATTTAATTGGCTCTTGTAATCTATCTCAGAATTTTCATCTTTATTTGACCTTATACCTGTCAAATTCTTGAATTATTCCCCTTTCAATAAGAAAAAATAGAAAAAAGAAATCTGAACTTTCTTGGAAGGCTGACTTCTGCAGAATTATTGAATGTATGAGCTGATTTTAATTGCTGTTGGGATTGATGCCTTCTACTTGTCAAGAAAGTTTGGTTGGCAACACGGGGGCAATGCAATGGCAATTCAGCAACCCGCCACCCAATCTCTCTCTCAGATATCTTTGAGTTGTTGATGCCCTTTACTTTTTGAAATGATGTAACTTTTATTTAGTAACTAGTTGGTTGTTGAGCAAATGGATGAGTAAAGATTGCATTGCCTTTCGTTGGATGAAATGACACATCTGTAGGATTTTGTTTCTTCAGTTTCTTTGTTATGAGGCTGCTTACCTTCTATGATTTTTTGCTATTTGCAGGCTGGAGCCATGTTAGGTGATGCTTTTCTTCACCAATTGCCACATGCTTTTGGTATGCAACCGGTCTGATGTCATTCTTTGGTACTTTAATGATGCTTAGTTTTTTTTTTTATTATATATATGTATATATATTATTTATGTTTTATATGTAGTTCTGATTCTTGAACTTCTATCTATCATCATTACCACTAAGCAGCTTTGGCTATTACTATATCAGAAGAAAATTAAAAACATATGGTTACTATTGGGATAAGATTGATTTCATTGATGAAGGAACCATGCTTTCCTCCTTTTAGGAGTGGTGCTTTTGTTTTAACCCCTTGCCCAGTGTCAATTTCTGAGAGAGATGATTGACTTGGTGTTAGGGATGCACCTATTGTACCTGGTGAGAATTTTAAGGCCATTAATCCTTGTTTTTCCGAGTCTGATACTATGGCAGTATGTCATAAATTAAATGTTTGAGATGGTAAAGTGTTTGATCATGGAAGCGAGGGGGTTTAGCCTTCCAGGGGTAGGAATCTTAATGAAAATGTGAAATGGTTGATTAAGTTAAAGAGGAATACATCTTCTCCTCTTCATGAGGTTGGGGGTGGGGTGTTCTGTTAAGTCAAGTACTAGACATAATGGGTTTGTCTTTGGTAAATTTAAGTGAAGTAGGTGAGAGGATGGATTAAAAGGGGAATATATCAGAACAGGGGAGAAATAGGAGAATTAAGGGTACTTGTAGGAAGGGGATTAGGAATTGAGGAATTTGGTTTATGGAATTAATATGATGGTCCAGCAAGTGAGATCGTGGATAGAAGTGGTTCTAAAATGAATATAAGTTGAAATGTGAGTGGACAACTATCCAAGAAAAGGAGAAGTGTGGTAAAGGAGGTTTTGATTAGGAATAACTTAGACATTGTAATTCTTCAAGAAACAGAAATAGAAAAATCCAGTGGGAAGTTGATTAAGAGCATTTTGGGGGTTATGTATAGGAATTGGGCTTCCTTACCTTCTTGTGGAAGATCTGCTTGGGGAGAGGTGTTGATAATTTGGGAAGAGAGAGTGATTAGTGAGTGTGAAGTAGTTGGGGAGTTTTTAGTGTCTAGTCAGTTTAGGATACAAGAATAATGATAATAGTGAGTAGTGGGCAAGTTCAAAATTGGGAGGTTGGGCAGTTGTTAGACTTATTGACTTTTCTTTATGGGGTGCAAGTTGGAGGTAAGGGGGAGGATGTTTTTGGTCTGGGAAGGGCCGGGTTCTAAAGGTGTTTTCTCGGTTTCTTCGTTCTATCCAGATTTGTGTGGTGGTGTGGTGTGGTGTGGTAGGAGAGTTCCCTTGGTGTCGGATATGGGTCACAGGTGTTCCATCTAAGGTGGCTTATTTTTTGTGTGGATAGCGGCTTATGATAGGATTCTCACTATTGATAATTTGGTATGTTTTGGTCATCTGGTGTTGTATGTGCTGTGGTGATGTAGAGTTAGTGAATCATCTACTTGTTTAGTGTCTGGTGGCTTCCCGTTTGTGGGCTCTTATTTGTACTACTTTTGGGGTGCAGTGGATGCAACCGAAGGGGGTATTGGAGGTCCTATGGAGTTGGGTGGGGGGTCGGGTACGGAAGAGGCATCGGAAGGCCTTGGGCTATGGCTCCTTTGTGTTTAATGTGGTTGCTTTGGTTGGAGCGGAATCGTCGTATTTTTTAGGAGGTTACTTGGTCGGTGCCTTGGTTAGAGAGGAGGTTTCTTCAAGTTTTGTGTGGTTGGGTGTCTGGGTAGGTGGACCTAGATTTGTTTACCTTCTTAGATTTCATAGATGATGTGATTGGTTGAGGTGTTTTGGGCCTAGTTTTTATTTAGATTTTGTTGATGTGATTGTTTGTGGTGTCCCCTTTGTTTGGGAGTTTTGTCTTGTATTTTTTAGCATCTCCTTGATGCTTTAGTTTCTCAATAAAGTTTTATTCATCAAAAAAAAAAAAAAAAAGTGAGTGGTGGCTTGTGGGAGTTGTTTGGTTTGTCTGGGGTTTGATATCCAAATTGGTGTGTTGGTAGCGACTTTAATGTAATCAAAGTAGTTTCTAGAATGCCGAAGGGGGATGGACTCACTAGGAGCATGAAGGACTTTGATGCATTTATGAGAGAGTAGGAATAGGTCTATACTCCATTGTCAAATGCTAGTTTCACTTGGTCAAACCTGTAGGCTAATTTTGTGTTTAACAGTCTGGATAGATTTTTGTATTCTTTGGGTTGGGAAGAGAGATTCCCTAGTGTCAGACAAGAGGTGCTTCTGAGAGCAATGTTTGATCATTATCCAGGGGTCTTAGAAAGTCGTCCTATCAATTGGGGTCCCACTCCTTTTAGGTTTGAGAATATGTTAGATTATCACTTTTTTAAGAAATGTTACCAGGAATGGTGGGAAAGTTGTAGACCTCATAGGGTGGGGGAGTTTCAAATTCATGAAGAAACTAAAGTTTATTAAATAGTAGTTGAAAATTTGGAACAAAAGTTTTCGGAGACTTGAAAGAGGCTACGAAATAAAATTTTGGTTAGGATCATTGAGTTGGACAGTCTTGAGACGAGTGGTGGTCTTGTTGAATCTCTTTTTGAAAGTAAGTTTGAGGAGGTGGTCTTTAGAGAAGAAATTTCTTTAGCTAAAAAATCTAAAGCTTAATGAGTGGCTTGAGGAATGGGAAAATAATTTCAAATTATTTTGTAAGGTTGCAAATGGAGATCAAATCATTAATGATGTTTTTCTTTTCATTCAAGATTGTATTCTTTTGAGGAAGGGGTGAGTAGGATGAGATTCGAAGGGTTGGAATCGTCCCCCGTTGATTTGGAGAAGGTTACTTGGTTGAAAAGGCTTTTTGATGTTTGGAAATAGGAAGGTGGTTTTAAAGTGTAAAAGGGATGGGTCCCCAGGGCTTAATGTTTTTTTTTTACGGCCACTTTTTACATTTGTTGGGATATTGTTAATTTTGATTTATTGAAAGTTTTGAATGAATTTTTTGAGAAAGGAGTTGTTGATGCTTGTGCAAATGCTACATTTATATGCTTGATTCCAAATAAAGAGAATTCTTTAAGAATAGGCGATTTTTGACCTATTTGTTTATTTACTTATTTGTATAGAAGTTTTGAAAGTTTTATCTATGTCATCGAGATTGGTTTTGGGGGACTTCATTTCTCTTCTCAAGGTGCCTTTGTTGAGGGGTGTTAAATATTAGATGTTGCAACGTATCAAATTTTATTACTCGAATCCATTACCATATCCCTTTAGTTAAGTCCATTTCCAATATAATGAGCAAGAATAAAATAAATGAAATAATCAAGGTTCTCTCTTTCGTATGAATACATAATGATGACAAGTCCAATACAATTAAATTATAACAATGCCCTTAGGCTCACATAAAAAATAATGTGAATGAAATTGGAGGGATTAACCCTCTTTACAATGAATTAGCATTCCGCCAAAGGTAATAGGCCCTGTGACTAACAATCTAGGAGACTTTATGTCTTGCACAAATCTTTTGAACTTCACACTTGAAAATAATCAACATGGGATAAACACGAATGTACAGTAGGAATCTCAATGATTCTAAACAATAACAATACATGGATAACTATGATCATGAACGCTACAAGTCATAATTATATATGTAGTGTGATTTTTTTACCCAAATAAACATACATAAGTATATCTTTTCTCAAAAGAAACATTCTTTATCATTTCTAGAAAAAAACTCCTTATTTTATTTTATTTTATTTTATCTTGGTAGTTTGCCATTTTCAATTCTAAACAATTTCCAAACCTAATCACATCTCTTGTACTCCCAATAATTTCATCATATTATTTATTTCCATAACCAATCCACGGTTTGTTCGTTGTATTTTTGTGATACTCACTTACATCAAACGATACTCACATTGTTCCGAATTCAATATCCACTTCATAACACAACTCCAACTATATTATCATTATTTATTTTCATCGACAATTATCTCTACAAATATACACACATTAGCAATAAAAATCTCATGATAAAATAAACAACTTGGGGTCTCATCAAGCCCCACATCTGCTTGCTTTATCGGTTGCTAGCCGGAATGAACGCATTACATCTATATAGCACAGCCTGCTTTATTGGATGCTAACCGGAAGGAACGTATTACCTCTATATAGTACATCAGTTTGCTTTACCGATTGTTAGCCAGAAGGATAGCGTTACGTCTATATAGCAAAATCACATTTCACAACACATACATCTCAATTTCTTTCCATTCATTCTCATCTGATTAATTAATTACGCAGTTAACCAGCAACACATAAGGTTTCAGTTCAACCTATTTCACATTGATTCTACAACTAGTAATACCATCCTCCACCGATGGCCAGGGACAAAACTTCCATGCAATAAAGACTCAACTCTCACATTAAAACAAAATAATTCTCATAGTAATTTCGTACTAGATTTCTTCATTTCCAATCACCAATAGTTTCGTCATAAATCAATTCAAGACCATTACATATTTCTCTTCCTTTTCCAATTTCATGATACAAGTTTCACAACTATTACTTAGAAAATCATTTATCTTTCCTTTGTCTATTTATATTCCACTCTTTCAATAATTTTGATTTCATTAATTCAATTTCTCAACAAGTTCGATATATTGCCATTACATGACAACCCATCCATTTCAATTTCACAATATTGAATTTACAATAATCGACACGACTCAAATAGGCATAGGTTCCATCAATTTACCTCATTCTCGAAGTTGTTACGTAGACAACTAAGATTAGGACTTTTTACTTAGATCACCACAATTCATATTCTAATTGCATAATAGTCTCAATAATTATGTAATCACCAACTCTTCTCTATCATCATGAATATTCAATTAAAAATGAGGGCTTTATATTCAATCATCATAAACATGTATTATTATCTTCCAATTTCATAACCAACAATAAAACATTAGATTTAACTCTTAAAATCCAAAACCCTAACTCAAAACCCACATGCATTTCGAAAATCTCTACACAATCGTGTTTTCATGCAATAGGAAAATACCACATGTCTATCTATAGCAAAGTATTTAAAAAAAAAGCAAAGAATCTTTACCAGTAGAAGAGAAGAGAAAAAACCCAAAATCGACCGTGTCGGAATTTGATCTCCACTAGTAAAAAAGTAGCTCTCAAGATGCTCGTCATTTTGGTCCAAAGGACCTGTGTCAAAATGTTGTTTGATTTTAATAGATCAAAGAAAATATGAGGGTGGGTGGGTTTGTGTAGAGAGAAGGTCGAGAAAAGAAGAAAAGAAATTTTTGTGAGAGAGAGAGAGAGAGAGAGAGAAGTGAGTTCAAATCAGTGTTATGAAAGGCATGCCTAGGCGTGCACCTAGGCCCAAGTCCCATCCAGGCCTAAGGTTGCGCCTTGAAGTGTTCTAGGCCAGGCAACTTCGATAAGGCACGCCTAGGCGTGTGCCTAGGACCAACATCTAGGCCCAAGGTTTGGGCCTTGTAGTGTTCCAGCCCAAGCAACTTCGATAAGGCGCCTAACTGGTCTAAAGCATTGAGGGCTTTTTTTATTGCTGCTTTAATTGGTTTGTTTAAAATTTGACCATTGATTTAATGTGGTGCAGTTACAGAAGATCTATACTCTTATTATAGATACCAATACATTGGACATTCAATCCCAAATCAATGATAGAAGAAAAATTAGCCCTAATTCTTAATCTCCGAAGAACACTAAATGTTTAATATTTCATTTTGTTTATGTTGAACCCTAAACTATTTACTTATATTAAATTATATATATTTTTCCATACAAGGTGCGCCCCACTTCGGTGAAGCCTACACCTCACCTTGCGCCTTGAGCCTAGTCCCCAGGAGACCCTGGTGCCTTGGTACGCCTATTGCCTTTAATAACACTAGTTCAAATGAGGAAAAATGGGACCTTGGTGCACTTATTGCCTTTAATAACATTGGTTCAAATGAGGGAAAAATGGGTTTTTAACCAAAAAATAGCTGCAAACGCAGATTTTGAGGCTATCAAACACGCTTGGCCGCACATGTAGAGCGTCCTTATGCACGTGCGAGAATCCTGACCGCACATGCGGTTTCACACATCACAAAATCTCCTCCAGTCCCCTTCCCCGCACGTGCGGCCCCCTACTCCGTACGTGCGGCCTCATACCTTGCATGTGTGGCCCACCTGATTTAGCCCAAACCTCAAGGTGATTCCAAGTCTCCGTTTTCCATTCTTACGCCCGAGACTTGAAAATTTTAACTTGCTATGCCACATGACACCTGGAACTCTGGAAACAAAACAAATGAATCCAAAATGAGAGTTCCAGGAGGGTTCGAGACCCGGGACATCATAGTTGTTTTGGTAGCTAATGAGGTGGTTGAGGAATACACATTACAAACATGGAGAGGGTTAAGGCTGATTTTGAAGAAGTATATGATCATGTGGAGTGTTTTTTGCTTTTTTTGGTCATGCAAAAGAAATGATTTGGTGAGATGGGGAAAGTGGATCAAGGGTTGTTTGTCCATGTGTAATTTTTTTGATAATATTGAATAGTAAAGCATGCGATACTTTTTAACACTACTAGGGGTCTTAGGCATGATGATTCTTTATCTCTAATTTTATTTACTGTAGAGGGTTTTGGGGAGGTTGGTTGTTTGGTCGTAGGAGGTGGGCTTAATGGAGAAGTTTGTGATAGGTTGGGATAGGATTTCAGTTTTTCACCTACAATTTGCAGAAGATTCTATGGGTGTGTTTGGTTTAGCTTTGAGAGAGAAGTTTTGGAAAAAAATTTCCAAAAAATTGTTTGGTTTGAGATTTTCCTTAAAAAAATTTCAAAATCACTTTCTTTCTCTTACACATCAATCAATCACTTTTTCTTTCTCCTCTCAATCACTTTTTCTCTTACACACATCTACTCAATTACAACAAAATATCAAATTATCCCAAACTCCCAAACTCCAAAACTACTTTCGAAATATACAACCAAACAAACTAAAAAAAAATTTGAACTCTCTCCCCAAAACTTTTTTTGAAAATCACTCTCTCAAAAGCAAACCAAACACATCCTATATTTTTCTGTTTTTCAGATTTTCACCTACAGTTTGTAGCATGTTTTAATTGTTGCTGGTCATAATATGCTGTTTTACGATTATGTTATATTTTGCCGGTGGTGAACACTCCCATTCACACGATCATGATGTGGACCATGCTCATTTTGGACATGAGCATTCACATTCTCCTAAACATGCACATACCTTAAAAGATCTTTCTGTTGGTTTGTCCGTTTTGGGTAAGTTGAGAAACATGCAACGTGCATACACTATTTGTTAATCTCAGTCAAATGCTTTCTTGTTTTACAATATATATGTATGCCTGGTGCACATGCGACAATTATCTGTTTTATATATTCCTGTAATTTTGCCTCTAATAATGTATAGAAAAAAATTACTTTCTCATCTCTCAAATTTAAAAATTAATAATTCTGAATAATAAATAATTATTAATGGTTAGCAAAGTAATAAACAAATTATAAATGCACATTTATTGATAATCCAAATGTGTCACTGGAGTACATTGGACCACATGAATGGTTCAAAAGCCTTGAGCACACTATTGATGGTTAAAAGAGTAACCTTAGGAATATGAAAAGGTTGATAGAGTACATACACAGTGAAATTGAGAAAAAGTGGCCCTAGTTGATATATGGGACTCAAGAACAGTGATGTTAAGCATGTGTTTATTTTATCATTAAGGGTGGGTTGGGCTGGTGGCAAAGCCTTGGGTGTTAGGGGTGTGCTCCCTCTAAAGTTCAGGGATTAAAACCTCGTAGGTGCTAACAATTCTTTGGGGCCATCATACTAGGGGAAAATCCTTGAATTAATCGTGGTGCACTTGCGGAAAACTCCTTGCCGAGGGATTGTGCACCCGTAGAGATTAGTCGGACTTTAATCCGGACACCCGGTGCCAATAAAAAAATATATATATATATATATATCATTAAGGGTAGTTTAGTCATTTTTAGCCTTTAGGGTTTTACTTAGTTTTCTTATATACATATCTCTTGTAATCTTTCACTAATTAACTCAATAATACCATGGTTTAGGTAAACCTAGTTTTCATGGTATCAGAGCTAGGTTTCGATCCTAGGACACATGTTAGCTTGTTGTTCAACTAAAATTATGGATCTTAATCAAATATGCAAACTATGATTCATCTAGCCAACCCCAAGTAGTTGGTGAAGATTTGTGTAGTTGAATTGATTTTATCAATTTGTAAGTTTCTTTAACTTTAAGGTAGTAATATACTTAGAATGTGGCTGTGCATAAACTACTTGTTGAAGTGGTTGTGCATGAACCGCTTGATGTTAAGGTGATTGCTTGTGAGCATCTTCTCAACTACTCGTCACTAAAATGGCTGTATTTGGCACTTGTTTGTCATTGAATGATTGCATGTAAGCCACTTGTCACTTGCTTGTTATTGTGTAGCCACTTTCCACGTACTTGTCATTGAGCTTGTTGCTTGTAAGCCAACTTTAAACTAATTTCCAATAGTAGCCTTCTCTATTTTTAGGTGCTTCACTATAATGTAACCCATAAGCTAGTTAGTTTATATCAATTGAATTCTAAAGTTTTCATATTTCAGGAACCTAACAATGATCGCAAAAGATAGTGTTTTTACTCTTTTTCTCAATGGCTCGATCTAATAAATTTTCACATAAAAAATTACTCTCTCCATCCAAAATATTAGTCTTTTTTGGGGAATCCAACCTTTTTTTGGTAGTACAATTATTACATTTCAAAATATTTTACTTTCCAAAACTACCCTTTGGTAGTACAATTTACACTTCAAAAATATTAATGTTAATGAATTTAAAAGAAGGGTAAAATAGGAAATTCATGTTATTTTGATTTTTGAAAAGGGACTAGTATTTTGGGACAACGAAAAATGGAAGAAGAGACTAATATTTTGGGACGGAGTATCAAATAAGTGAATGAAGGCTATTCAAATTCAAGAGGGCATTGAGACAGCAATTTAATGAATTATTGCATTTCAATTTCAAAATAAAGCTTCATGAAGTGTAATATTTTTCGTTCACTTTCCTAACGATTTATGTTTTTTGGTATTGTTTCTTAATATGATTTTCATCAAGCACTTTGCAGATTGGATTTGCTACAACCTGAACTTTTATAGTGATATTTTTCTTGTCGCAGCTGGAATTGTACTCTTTCTTCTTGTAGAGAAAATTGTGATGTATGTTGAAGAGAATTCTTAAGGAGCCAATGCCTGGAACCATACTAACCACCACCACCATCATCATAAGAACAGTAAAAAGTTGAAGGATGACAATGACGATGATGACAAGATTCAGCAGCAATCTCTCAATGAAAAGAATGAATGTAAATCAGAAATTTCATCTCAAGGGACGGTTTTAGATGGAGGGTCTGAAAAGCAAAATCAGCTTGAATCTCTTCGGAAGGTAAGATGCGTTACAATATTGTGATTTTTCCTGGCAGGTTATGATCAACTTTGAACTAGGTTGGTTTCTGGGCACTTCTTCATATGTGGACCTAGAATTATAGTCAGGCAGCAGCTGGGCTAGACTAGAATTGTTTTTGTTTTTTTTAAAGAGTTGTCTCTAGCCACAAATGTATACAAACACATGCGACATATATCGATTTCTGATCTGTATCTGTGACATGCAAAAGGGATTGTTTCTTAATCATTCAGAATAATTTTTCCACAGTTCCTAATATCCTTGTGATAGAATATTCTAATAGCATGAAATGAAACATGGTTTGCTGCTTTTCTTATTTTTAATTTTAGTTTTCTGGTTGTTAAAGATCAAAAATAATGATTCAGACCTCAATAAGTTACAAAGTTTTGTGGCCAAAAAAGTACACATTGAGAAACAAATGTAAATATCTAACTAGCACAACAATTTCATATCAAATATATTTTGTTGACTGAAATGTTATAACATTTGATAAAGTATCTTATTTCATGGATACGTAATTCATTATCCAATCTTACCTTTTGGTTTGAGGAACCTGAATGGGAACATGGTGTCACATGATTCGGATGTGTTGGGTAGTTCAAATCGTGAGGGTGGTTCTCTTTTGACCAGGATATAACAATGTACTAATATTATTAAAATGCAAGCATTGTCATTAGACTCATAGATTTATTACCCTTTCAAGTGTTTGGGAATGGTTAGCATTCCTTATATTTGAACAAAACTTTATCATGTAAATTGCCATGGCATTCAAGACGCTCACTAGCTTACTTGGTAAGAAAAGTAGTAATAATATCAAATGCTTGGATTCAAGGTTTCAATAAAGCTAGGACTGTCTTCATTATTATTAAAATTATTACTGTGACTTGATTGGTATTGAAACTTACCTCTGATCCTCACTTTTGCAGAGAAAAACTGGCAGTGGTGCTGGAGAAGATAATATTTCAGATGCTCCAAATGGCTCCCCTGACCATATAAATCCATGGTCGAAAAAGAACCTTCTCATTTTCCATCAAATCTTGTGTTTGGTTACCTTAACCTCTTCTCTGATGGTGTAGTATGTTTTTATTTTTATTTTTATTTTTTTATTATTATTAAATTAAAATTTCAATGGTAATGTTGTTTCTTTATGATTGGTGTTACTGTCTGTGAAGATAGATTTAATGGACACAAACATGCAAGGGTTTTACAATTCTATAGGGAACTTTTTTACATTTTTAATTGATATATTTGACTGAAAACTGAAGCATTTGAATGTAACGTGTAACATTTCAGCACAATTTTACTGATGGGATGGCTTTGGGAAGTGCTTTCCTTCTTTATGGATCAGTTGGTGGGTGGTCGAGAACTCTGTTTCTGCTTGCATTTGAGCTTCCTCAAGAGGTTCGCTTTCTTCTTATTGTTCCTTCAATTTGAATGTAGATTTTAATATATAATTTTATGTCATAATATTGATATCAATTTCATATAATAAGCTATTTTAGCAAGTTGATTCAAAAGATTCAGAAGGGATCTTCATGCAGTACAAGGTTGTATTTGCTTATTATAAGTGCGTATATATCAGTTAATTTTGTGTTGTCACTTAATTGTTTTCCCTACTAAATTCTTTTCACTGTTGACCGGGCTTTAGAAGGATGCAAGTGTGCAAGGTGCCTTGTTTTGTTTCCTATAAGAACATGTGAGCTGATGGGTTATTTTACTCCATAACTAACTGCATATATTCTACTAGGCTTGATACTTAACCCCTCTGCATTGCAGCATCTGCTAAAAATTCTATACTACGGGTAAAAGTGCAAAATGAATTGCATCTATTAGATGAATGCCATTTCTGGTTCTTTTCTTATGATAAATATAATTGACATTGTTTCTAGGGCTAATCATGCCAGTAGTCCCTATATTTTATCCCTTGTGTCATTTTGGTCATTGTAATTTCAATTAACTCGATTTTGCCTCTTAATTTTAAATTGTATCAATTAAGTTCAATTGAAAATGGTCATTACAATTTTTGATGGAATCAATTTTCAGGGGCATAATGGTCAATTCAGCTGTTTATCTCTCTACCCTCCACAATTATTGTTTCTTTCTCCCCAACAACCCAGTGCAAACCATCACCACCTTCCATCATCAACGTCGGCTATTAACAGTGACTATCAACACCACCACCTTCTTTCATCACTGCTGGCAATCATCAGCATCCACCATCTTCCACCCTCCCAAACCACCACTTCTGCCACCCAAACCCTCTTCCACTCAACCCACTTCACTGTCATTGCCACCAACTACCATCAACCAGCCACAATCAACCATCGCTAAAACCCCCTTTTTGCCATCCAAACCTTCTTCTACCAGCCTGAAACCCAACCCATCAACATCATCCAACTATCATCAGCAAGGAAAAAAAAAATCATTTAGCTATCTCAACCACCTCCACTGCCATCTCCATTAGCCATCAACAACCCTCCCAACCACCAGCAAATCCCCCGTCCACTACCCCCTTGCTGTGAAACACCTCATCTGCCAAATCACCCGCTCTCAACCACCAGCAAGGCCTCCTTTTTGCAAAACACCCCGTTTTGTCAAATTAATTTTACCCTCCACCATAAATCAACAAAAAAGAAAAGAGGGAAGATAGATAGGATGGAGGCGGAAGAGAAGAGAGGAATGAGAGGAAGGAGATCGATTGAGATTGCCTTTGATATTGTCATTGAAGATCTTCCCCTCTGCCAGAAGGAGAGATTGCCGCCTCTTCGTCGTGGCGTGCTTCTCCTTTGTTGAGTCCATCCTCAATCCCCTGTTCTCCATTGCTTGAAGCCCTTCTTCCCTAACTCCACCATCTTCCTCCTTTGTCTCTCTCTCTCTCTATATATATATATATAAATATAATATGTGTGTGTGTGTGTGTGTATTTGGTTAGGGTTTAGTATGTTCATTTTGTGTTTTCTATGTTGACACATTCAAATTTCAATGCAGACTGCGGAAGCTGTGAACCCAAAAGCATACCCATTGGCCGATTCCCAGCTCACCATCACCATTCTCGACCTCGTTCAACAAGCCGCCAACTATAAACAGCTTAAAAAGGGTGCTAACGAAGGTTTCACAATCAAACCAGTCCACTTAATCATCATATATAAATGTTGAGTTTTTCACCAAACCCAAGTGATTTGGAAATGAATTCCCAGACCCAAAGTTGTTTTCAACCTATTTCACTCAGGAAATTTGTGAAGTTGTGTTTTGCCAGCCACACTCACCCTAGAACCCTCCCTCGACCTTGCTCTCTTCCCCCTCATTTGAAACCGTAGCTCATGATTCATACAACTAATGTCGAGCAAATTGCGATGGTTGGGATGTATACCATCGAATAATTGGTGGTGGTTAAGATGCAGATCCTGGTTCAATGATCTGGGGAGATCACAAGGGGCCGTAGTGGTTATGACGGGTGGTGGGGAGGGAAATCGAGAGGGGAGGTAGGGAAGGGATAAATCGTTGGATCTAGGAGGAGGGAGAAGGAGGAGATCGTGAGTGGGGAGTTGGGAGAAAGGGAGATCACGATTGGGGAGGTGGGGTTTAGGGTTGCAGTTTGACAGGAAAGGAAGGGGAGGTAGCTTCGGGCTGCAAGGAGGGAAGGGGAGGCAGCTGCATGCTGCTGGAAGGGTGCTGTCAGAATAGATGGGGCGGCGGTGGTGGTGGCGGCGCCAGAGGTGGAGGGGTTGGAATGGATGGGGATAAAGTTGGTGTTAATTGGGGTGCTCAAAGAAAAAGAACAAAATTGAATTCAGAGATCAGGGTGCTTAAAGAAATGGGATGGCCAACAACAAATTTGGGGTGCATTTAGAGACACCCTAATATGAATCATCAATTTCAAACTTCTTCCTTACGTATCTTCTCTGTTAAGAATCCAAAAACCCTAAAACCAAAATAAAAAACCCTTCAACAAATAATAAAAAATATAGTATTATTGAAGATTTTGATTGGATTCAATGAAGGATGCATCTAACAATTCTCATTCGGAACAATGGAGCAATGAAAAGGTTATTTTTTGTTGTTTTTGTCTTCGTTTTCGTTTATGAGTGATAAATCGTTGTTCGGTTAACCAGAGGTGAAAAATGTCATTGTTTGACAAACTACAATCGAACAACTTACATCTGTTCAACAAACTATAATCGAATAACTTACATTTGTTCAACAAACTACAATCGAACAACTTACATTTGTTCGACTCTGTACTGCTGAACAATTATAATTTTTTTTTCCCCTTTTTCAGAACTGTGCATCCGTGGAATGAGAACTCACCTACTTACTGCTTTACTTGAGCACCAACGACGTCTTCACCACTGCTTAACTCTGTGTTGAGCACCAACACAGTGTTCACCGATTGAAACTGAGAATAGAGGGGGGAGATGGAAGAAGGTGGGTGTGTGGGGGTGTGAGTGAGTGAGGGCAAATATGGGAGTTCGTGTGTATATTGTTGTAGATGGGTGTATGAGTAAGGATAAATATGTAAATTTGTGGTGTGTGATGAGCTAAATATATATTTACCAAATTATTAAAGGTGTGCTCTTAGAAGTGGTTTGCTTTGAGATAAATTATGGTGTGTAAATAGAGGCTCCCACCCAAGTGTAATTCGCTAATGGGAGAATAGACTATTTTACCCTTGAAACATGATGTGTGCCATTCACGTGTGACACAAAACTTGAAAGAAAGGGGAAAGATCGAGTGAATTGAAATTACAGGACCAAAATGACACAAGGGGTAAAGTATATATACTATTGATGTAATTTTTTCTTCTTGTTATGCGTACATGACAAGTGCAAAATGAACTGGACTTGGTACATTTTGTGTGGAGTATTCATAGTGTGATTAGCATGATATTAGAGACCTCATATTCGTCAACATGTTAACATAATTTATCTAAATAGCAAATATTTGATCTAAAATTTTGTTGACATATTTTTGTTGTGCGTCATTAAAGATTTGCCATGTTGTAGTTATGTTTTGTCCTTATCAATGCCACATTAGAATTTAATCATATTTTGGGAAACACTAAATCTTATATTGTATTTCATCCTTAAATTTTTTCATTTTTTTAATCAAAAATATAATTTCTTTCGGAGCTATATCTTTTATTAAACCCTCTTGTGCAGATAGGTGATTTTGGAATCTTGGTAAGATCCGGTTTCAGTGTCTCAAAAGCTCTTTTTTTCAATTTCCTCTCAGCACTGGTGGCACTAGTAGGAACAGCATTGGTTAGTATTGTCTCAGTATGGCAAGTTGAATCCTCCCTCCCTTTTTTTAGTAGTCCCAAAAAAATTGAAGAATTAATAAACGCGTTTTATGGTTATTGCCACACAGGCGTTGGTCATGGGCCAAGATCCAGGACAATCATCTTTGATTGAGCTAAAGAATCTTCAAGAAATGATCTGAGTTCGTTCGTTTTGGCACTGAGGGTATCATATGCATTCGTAGTAATCCAAACATGTCTTCGTTGTTTTTGTTTTCAGGGATTCACGGCAGGCGGGTTTGTGTGCATTGCAGTTGCCGGAGTGCTGGCAGAAATGAACAACGGCAGCAGCTCAGCGATAAAAAGTATAGCATTCCAGTTAACCTCACTGATATCTGGAATGGCAGTTGCCCTTTGTATATCCCTTGTTGAATGAATTTAAAACAGCTTCAAATCTGTGTTTAAATTTGTAGTTTCAAAGATCAATGTAATTTAAGTTGTCAATCGACTATTATCAGGATCGGTATCAATTTTTGTTATTTTTCTAAATTTTGTACTGTGTCGTGTACTTTTAGTAATAGAAATATAGAAATTAAAATATTTATTTGCTCATGGCACCAACCTATGCCATGGGCCTAACTTTGGAGTAAACTTGGGCCCATATAAACAGTGTACTGTTAGCCACACATCTGTTTTTGACAAAGGATGGGTACAGAATATAGTTTTATGCCTCTATGGTTTCAGTCAAAATGTCTTTTTAGGTTTTCTTATGTTTGATTGTGACTTTGAAACTAATGTGCTAGTAGTTGTATTGGTGGTGGTGGTGGTGGTGGTGGTGAGATGGTAGTACTGTGGAAGCATTGGTAAGATTTTCTCAACAAAGCTTTTGTTTTTTTATTTCTCAAGTAGAAAGTGTTTTCAGCTTAAATAAGCTCAATGGAAAATATTTTTCATGTTTTAAAACTAAATAATGTTTGCCATCTAAATAACAACCAAAAATGAAACGTTCACCTTGAATTCATTGTTCCATACAGAATCTGCAAAATCTGTCTAAACTGGTAGGATATCAAACACAACATATCCACATAAATATCAGAATTTTTGCAGGAACTTTGATTGCTGGAATCTCTTTCCATAGCCTCAACAAACTGTTTTCCTTCATAGCTGCAACCATAACCTCATTCTCAACCAACATTATACTCACTTTTCGCTGAGAACTGTCAAGTCCGACGTCCAATCGCCCGTTGCATTCGTTGTAATTGAGCTAGATATGCTCACAATGATATCAGGTAGTATATTACACAACATTTTCGTAATTGAGATAGGTAAGCCCACAATGATATCAGGTAGTAATTGAGATAGGTAAGCCCACAATGATATCAGGTAGTTTATAGCACGACGTTGCATTCGTCGTAATTGAGCTAGATATGCTCACAATGATATCAGGTAGTATATTACACAACATTTTTGTAATTGAGAGAGGTAAGCCCACAATGATATCAGGTAGTTTATAACACGACATTCCAAAGTGTGGGTAAAAAGTGTACACAACTGACTCAAGTAACACCATCCTTGCCAAAGATAAACATTTCTCTTTCTATCCCGCATGCCTCTGTTTAACCCCATCCACTACAAATTTAAAGAGCTCCATCTTGGACCTACCCATATGCGAAGACAACCCCAAGTATCTTTGAACATAGGTGACAAACCTTCAATACAAATCACAAGGAGAAACGGCAATAACAAATTCACTCGTCTCAACCCCCTAGATGGAATAATGAACCCAAGTTTGTGCCCGTTAATCAGGAAGGAATGAAATACAATAGAGACAAATTACATAATCAACCGGATCCACTGCATTGCAAATCCCGACTTGCTCGTAATCGCCACCAGATGGCCATTCAACTCTATCATAGGCCTGGCTCATGTCAAGCTTAACAACCATAGATCAATTTTTACCATACCTCTGATTTTTCAGATAGTGCATGATCTCTTGGGATAATAGAACAATTTCAACCATACCTCTCATTTTTCTATTTGTATATCATTACTATTTGTGAATCATGATCATGATGATGAAAATTCCGTTTTCAAATGAAGGGACAACACTATGCCACATCATTCTATACAAAAAATTTATCACTACTCAAACTATTAATGCATGGTGAACAAGTGATGCATCATGTATGCGAAGTGTATAAAAAATGAAGGACATATTGTCAACTCAAATGCCCTGTCCCTCCCAGTTGAAGTGGCTGGCCATACCAAACACCTAAATCTGCTTAAACCATGTAAATTTGGAGTCCCAAACTCTACTCCTATTTTATATTTTGATAGTAAACAAGCTATGAAATAATACTCCAACAATTTCCTCACAAACAGAAGTTATATATTACAGATAAGCACTCACAAACAGTTATATTACATACAAGCACATTAACTAACAATTTTTGGTACAATCAAACACTCGATCTCTAATTGGTATATTTTCTCTGACAGCACCTTTGAAAACACCATTTCTGTTTGATTTAGAGCAAGGAAGGGAAGCCATAGCAAGACAATCTTCATCCTGAAACATATTATCAAACTAGTTTTACATTTTCAGTCAAAGGTAAACAACCTACTAGCTTAAATTAATAGCTAATTTTTAAAGGTTAGTATTTTGCATTATAAAATTACATTGGGGTTTCTCAACATTCTTTAGCTTTTGTGTAACTCACTACTAATAATTTTAAAAAATATATTTTTCACAAACATATCCTAATCATACCAGTATTATATTTTTCTAGGTTTTGTTGTATTGCCGTATCTATATCATATCATATTCATATCTTGTATCCGTATCCATGCTTCCTAGTCTAGGAGGAGGAGGGCACCTCTATATAAAAGCAGGCACACCCACGTGTGAGAGGAACGTGAATTTATGTGTTAATTTGAGTTATCGTTACTTTGTCAAAATATCTTGAGATATTAGTTTGTTGACTTTATCATCGAAGTGCCCTCCCGGTTTATTCTTCTAATTGTGCAGACATGGATCTAGGCAGTGTGTTCTATGGCTATGCTTCCAGAATTCCAGGAGAAATATCAGACTATAGGTTGTGTGGTTAAATTTTAGCACACATACTCCATACACTTTATTTTTTGATAATTTTTTTATTTACTTTTTCAAGATCCTTAATTTTTTTTCCATACTTGACCACATGGATATTGTTATCTAATACTTACATATCTCATATACCAAAAATGTTTACAAAAATTTAAAAAAATTAAATAAAAATAAAAAGGAAATATGAAAATACGTAAAATGCTATATGCTCAATTAAATTAAAAAATAAAAAATGAAAAAGAAGTGAAAGAAACTATTTTTATGTAATTGTAAATTAAAATTTTAGTCGTTATGTCGTTCGAGAAAATCTAATATAAAAGTATATATATTTATCTTGTGTAATAACTGGAATTTTTATAATTCATTCAATTTTTTTGATCTCAAAGTAATGACATACATATCTATTAGTTACTACTTACAATAAAATATTAATAATAACACAATTAAAACACAACTTTAGTACAATTTAAATGAAAACAACTCATTCACATAATTTCAACTATTTTTTTCTTTTAAAATTTTACAATTATTACTCTAATTTTTAAGATAAAATTTTAACTATTTATTTAAGGCGGTACAGTTTTATGCTAGTTTATATATACACAAGATAGATTTCTTTTATTTGATGTAGGGTAAAATCCAAAATAAGAAATATGACAGAGAAAAGAAAAGATTAAACATAAATATAAAAAGAACACACCTTTACAAGTTGTATCTTTACACTTTGACTTGAAGGTCCAACGCAGATTTCCTAATCAGCACTTTGGGCCAACAATTTCCGTTGCTCTCGTGCTCTTCCTTAATTTTCCTGACAGATTCCACAACAGTGAAGCGACAATAGTTTACCTCAATCATCTGCAGAGTGAGTATATCCCCCAAACTAGATGGTATTTCCTCAAGAGATATACACCCGTCCAACAACAAGTGTTGAAGGCTTGGAAAGTGACTAGAGCAGGTGATCCATTGCTTAACATTGTAGTCCTTCAGTTTCAAGAATTTGAGTCGAGGAAACCCAACATCAGTTGTTGCCCATTGCCATCCCCAACCAGCACTATTTTCTAATTTGAGAAGCTCAAGGTTGGGTAACAACATCCCAAGGATTGATATATCCTCCCACTTTATCTTTGTACATTTCAAGGTTAGCCTTTTAACATTTGTAGGAAACTTGACCTCTCGGAAATTGGTTGGGTATGAGAACTCATTCAGTAGCTTCAAAGTCTCAAGGTGTCTTAAAAATTCTAGATTAAGAAACATCAAATTCCCTGAATCTGACAACAGATGTCCACAAAGTCCCAGCTTTGTAAGAAAAGGAGTTCTTGCCAATAAATCCTGAACATGTCCACAGGGGTTTACGTTTGCGATGGTTCGTAGGTTTTCTAATATAGAGGGATGGTTGTGATTTGTTACTGCTTCTTCAGAACAAAAAGACCCATCATATTTTGCTCCTCCTTTAGCATAAAGATGCCTCAATTTTGTAATATTCCAAACATTGCATGGCAGAATAACCTCACTCCATTTTTGTAGAAATAATAATAAGTGTTTCTAGGTTTGAGAGATTGGATATTGATGGTGGTAATTCACAGGAATATTTCAAATTAATTGCCAAATACCTCAAATGAACAAGTTGTGTTAATTCTCTTGGAAAGATGGCATTATAATAGCATATTTCCAACACTCTAAGAAGTTTGAAGGTCCGACAAATAAACGAGCACATATCACCAAACAGATCGTCGTCGTGACTAATTTTGTTCCCAAACTCTTTTCTGTCGCACAATGATAATAAATGACCAACTGTTGGGGAATAAGACTGAAAGAGAATATGATCAAATCTTAGTTCGAAGTAAGGAAGGATGCACAGGCGGCGCTGGTTATTTGTTTCATAATTACTTGAAGAAGAAGGAGAAGCGTCTTTATATTTGTGAGTCCACCGTAGGAAATTAATTTCGCTGGCTTTCTTCAAGCATAAATCACGCAACAAATCATGCATACGACATGCTTTAATACGACCATCAAACCTTTTTTGAGCAACAATTACCAGACTTCTCTGAATTAGATCCATTAAGTAATCCTCTGCTACTTCCTCCAAGCTTCTCTGCCCAATTTTTTGTATAAACCCCTCAGCTACCCACAAACAAATTAACTTCTGCACCGGGATTTTTTCGTCTTCTGGAAATGCTCCTAAACAGAGAAAGCATGGTTTCAAGTGGTGAGGCAAGTGATTGTAACTTAGTGCTAGCATGTCCAAGTACTGGTTTGGATCACTAACAATGTATGAGCTTACACTTTGGGCAACTTGTTTCCACGACTATGGTGTCTTGATGTTCTTTGCAAGAAGTCCTGCTATTATAACAATTGCAAGTGGAAGCCCTTCACATTTTTTCATTATTTGCTTCCCAATTCCAATCAGTTCTGGAGGGCAACATTCATTTTGAAACACCTTCCGTTGTAATAACTCCCAACTCTCTTCTTCAGTGAGAAAACGCAGACAATGAGGATGGCAATCAGGTGAGGCATGCATAGACAACTCTTTGAGCCGACTAGTGAACATTACTCTACTTCCATTGTTGTCATTGGGGAAATACATTTTAAGATCGACCCAGGCACCAATATCCCATAAATCATCAATGACAATGAGATATGTCTTGCCTTTTAATTGCTTGTACAACTTTTCGCCTAGCTTCTCATTGGTCATGTTTTTAAATTCATCGGTAAAGACGACATTAACAGAACTTAAAATGTCCAACAACATAACTGTTTTTCTGGGTAATTGAGAAGCATAGGTCCATGCACGAATATGAAAGTAGTGTGTGATGTAAGGATCATTGTACAGTTTTGTGGCTAAAGTAGTCTTACCGAGTCCAGGCATCCCAACAATTGATATAAGTTGTAGCTGCTTCTTCCCTCCAGCAAGTAGCTCTTTTATAGTCAACGCCTCATCATCAAAGCCCACTGTAATTTCTTCATCTAGCATGGTTCTGTTCTCCATTGACATTGACGAATGGACTCCATCATTGAAATCTTTATGATCTTGTAGGAGTTGGATCTGATTTATCTGGTCATAAAACTGCACCACTTTCTCCTCGATCGTCTTAATCTCTTCCATGATATTTGTGCCAATTAAAATATCAAAAAAATTGCACCAGTTTTTCACCAATCGTCTTAATCTCTTCCATGATATTTGTGCCAATTGAACATCAAAAAAATGGATGAGTTGTCTTGTCTTGCAGATCACATCATAAATTTGCATCGGCAGGTTTTCAGCTTCACAGTACAGCTGCAGGTGCGGCAGCAGGTGCAGGTGCTGCAGCTGCAGCTGCAGCTGCAGCTTCTCTTCCAAATCCTTGAGAATGATTGCTAGGAATCTTAGCCGATTGAAAAAGGAGTCGATATGATCTATCTGATCTGCGGTCAAATTGCACGCCTTACTGATCATTAGATTATTCAGTTTCTCCAAGACACGATAATTTTCACCCATGTCCCTCCCGAATCCTTCTCGCTGTTTCCATCTCTCTATCTTTCTTTCTCTTTCTCTTTCTCTTTCTCTTTCTCTTTCTTCTCTCGCATACTCAAACATTTTTTTGATCAGCAAACAGTCAATTGTTTACTGCTTCCATAGCCCCATTTCGGTGCTCTGCTATCTCTCTCAAGTTTGTGTTCTGAAGACGGAGTTCAATCAGAAAAGACTTTGTGGCATCCAAAAGGAAAACGGTTGGACCCCTTTTTTGAATGAATTGTGATTGGTTAATTTTTTATTTATTTATTTATTTATTTCTATCACTGGCTGATATGTACACCAAGGATCCTCTTGAGTGAAATTTTTTTAAAGTTTTCTAGAGTACTATATTGTGTGGTTGAGATTTATTGGCAAGTCACATCAGAAAAATTGATGTGACTTGACAGTAAATCTCAACCATACAATGTAACACTCTAGGAAACTTTAGAGAAAAATCACTCTAGAGGATCGTTGCTCTGATATGTATTTGTAGAAGGTGGGGGTTGCGAGGGTAAATAATAAAAATAAAAATAAAAATAAAAAGTCTGTATAATGTTGACTCCGGCTAAAATTTAAGCAAATTACATTTACCTTCCCTAAGCATTTGCTTAAATTGCAGCTGGCCTATTAGTTTGACAAAATATAACACCGGCTTCCACCGATGTCCTCAAAAGTTAACTCCGTTTACGAGAGTTATGAAATAACAAAATTATTTTTACTCCCATCACGCTTCCACACTTCATTTCCCTATCTTTATGCACCACCACCTTCCGAACTACCATTACTCTTCCGCTCATCTCATCTCACTTCCATTGGTGCCCCTCTCCCCAATTTTGCCAGAGATCAAAGTGGAAAAAATAAATAAAAAAATAAAGAAAATTTCAACGATCAATAACTTGGTTGAGGTAGTGGAAATTGGTTGCAACAATTCAATAAGGTCCTATTTGATTAGCATAATTAATAGTGAAGAGATTAATCATTCATGTTATCAGTGTAACATTAGTTATTCCATTAGATTAGTGAGATAAATAATTATTTTTTGTCTATTTTATTTTGCAGTAGATATGAAAATATATAATTACAATTATATAATTGTTTCGTATATTAGTTATAGGATTATTGGTGATCATTGATTTAATGGTGAAATCTTGATTTAATAACCTTGAAATTATAGGTTTAAGTCATGGGACAACTGTTTTGTGCACCATACCAAATGTTAGGTGTGTACTTAATATTTTTTCTCTCAAACACACATTAATATGTACTAATTGGACTTTATATATATATATATATATATATTAGTTGTAAGATTAAAAAATTTGTAAATTTTGTTGAATAGAATATCAATCGAAATCTAATCGAAATAACAAAAATTACAACCAAATAATAGAATATGAGTCCCGTGAATTAATAATTGAGAAATTTGGCCAAAACCCCCTAGGCCCAACATGTTAATGTGTAAGGGACAGTCCAAAAATTTTACTTCCTAAACCCCTTGAGCAACAAGTGTTTCCACCATGAAGGACAAACTACTATTTTTTCTCTATCTTCTAAACAACCTTGCACCTATGTATATATCCCACAGAGTGTGAGAGAACGCAACAATATATACTGTGACACTCCAAATATTTAATTAATTTTAACTCTGCATTAATATCAACTAATTATGATTAAAGAAAATATATATATTGGATATACTTAAAATATAATTTAATTTAAGTTAGGGGTCATTATGATTTTTTTTTTTTTAAAAAAAAAGAAAGAAAGAAAAAGAGAGAGAAGGATGGTAATACAATTAGTTTAATATTTGGATTATAGGATAATTAGCTATTTGTTTGGATAAACTTTGAATTGTGGTAAGATGAAAACAATAAGGGGTGGCAAATAAGTGGTGCTCAGAGACTTGACCCAAGTCTTGTTAAGTGAATCACCTATATAAATAGGTGAATTCCTGGAGGTTGAAGTGACCAAGGGAGAAAGGAATCAGCATAGTGAAAGTGCTCCGTTGGTTAGGAGATTAGTTTTAAATTGTTGTTATTACGGTATTTGGTGTGGGTTCAAAGTTCTCTCGTTGCACGAGTTCTAACTTAAGTAGAACTTGTCTTGAGAGGTCAAGATAAGTTTTCAGGTTATAGTCTCTGACTCAGAACAGAAAGCAGGACACCTTAGTGACCTCTGTAAGGGGCGCTGCCTTGGACCTGCGGGAGATGAGGAGAATTTTCCTGTAACAAAAAAAAATAAAAATAAAATAAGAGTCGTTATTTAGGTGAGTTGTATTATACCTTGAATAACAATGAATTATTTTATGTAAAAATTTTTTTATGTAAATCATGCTTTATAAATTATATTAACATTTCAATTATGTTATTTATTTTATGAACCCTATTGGTTTACAAGGGAAATCCATGGATATAAAATGTTTATAATTTTGGGGATTTCATATTTACTGATGTGCTTTATAAGTACTATCACGGAGGTCACATGCTTTTGGGAACTCAAATAACATTGGCCATCTGATTAGTCATTTTAGTAATCCTCTGTTTGTCATGAATCCATTGACCCTCTGTTATGTTTTGTACCATGGTCATGATTATTTTACTTATATGATTTCTGCATGATATTTTTGCTATTTAAAATGATTTATTTATTCGAACCAAACTATTTACTATTTAGCCTAAATAATTATCCATGGTGACTTTTATAACTTATATTCTCAGTATAATATTTTTCACTCTACCATGTACTTATAGCTGTTAAACCCATTCAGGTAATGAAACTTAGGGAGGAGTTTTTTTTACCTCATAAAGCAGAACTAGAGCTTGGAATAAGCACAGTGTTTCGTTTTTATTTATTTGTAATTATTGCCTAACTCTTTTTAATTAAATAAAAGCTTCGATGTACGTTTTAAGTACAATAAATATTTATATGTACACCTTTTATTTTACTCCGCAGCGTTATTAATTCATTTTAATTCAGAATTAATCCTTAGTAACTTTAGAAATTGACTAGTTGCGACATCCAACCCCTGGGTATTGGGGTTGGGTCATAACATATACAACACACTCAAGAAGTAAACAAGGTGGTAATGCAAAATACAAATTAAATGCGCTGAAGAACTCAATTTTTCTAAAAGCTAATTAGTGAGAGAGTAGAAACAAGTCAATCCCCGACATTATTCGTCTCACTAAAATGAAGACCCTAAGAAATCAGAATTCAATTCCAAAAATTTATATACTAAAACGAAGAAGAAGACGGGTTCTGAGATGAAGAAGCTTTCATACCAATCGTTGCAGTGAAAGTGGGTTTGGATTTGGGTCTTGTTGGGTTTTGATGAAATTAGTGTTGGGTGTAGAAACCTAGTGTGATTAAGGAAAGTTTGGTTGAATGATTAGGCCTATTGATTGAAAATTTTGTGGGATTAGACGGAATTTGTTGAGTTTGTTGATTGTTGATTATAGAGCTTCCTTCAGGTATAATGAATTGTTGTTAATTTATTATTGAATTGTTGTTGATTTATTTGTGAACTTGTAGTGAAGGAACTTGTAGAACTTCTTTCGGTTCATATTCTGTTTTTCTTATTACTGATACCATGTTTACAAAGACAGTAAGGTTTTACTCTAGTAGTCAATAACATGTTACTATAAATTAAAGTAAAATGTTATTATTAATCAAAGTAAAATGTTACTGTTAAATAGAGTTATGTTACTGTTTACTTGAAGGTATTTTTTTTTTATTTAAAGAATTTCATAGTCAACCTAAATCTAGTTTGATAGATTTTAACGAGAGAATTCTAAAAATACTAATTTTATTAAAAACCAACATTTAGATCACAAGTTATATCATTTTAAAATTTAAAATATTAAATTACTCACTATGGATATTTTGAAAATAGTAGTATGTGCTAGATTTTTCAAGCAAAGCTTTTTGTACTTGTCCTTAATGCATTAAAATTTTATTATGAGAGGATTTTGACCAAATTTTTCAAAAAATTCAACCCTATACTACAATACACCCAATCAAAATTTTAAAAGATCTATAAATTTTGTTAGATAAAATGTGCATTAAAATCTAATCAGGATAACAAAAATTACAACCAATTAATGGGATATGGGGGCAAGTTTGGAAACCAGCTAAAATAGCCAAAAAATCACTTCGAAAAAGTTAACTCTTGTCTCTAGTTTTTTGCATGTCTTTTCATAAAAAGTTAAAAAATTAACTAAAATAATTAATTTCCAAAAACAACCATGAGTCTCACGAATTGAGAATTTCAATCCTATACTCCAATATTCCCAATCAAACTTGCCCTGCGCTATGGGTGTTTGGGAACACCAAAGAAAGTCACATATTTTTTCGAATGCTGTAGTCTTGAGTGACATTTTTTTAAAATTATGTCAATTTTTACTTTTCCAATCCATCTTGTGTAGACGAATCTAAAAAGTTTTTTTTTTTTTTGAAAAATTCTAAAAAAACAAAATTGAAAAGCCAAAAAAGTTCACTATTTTTGCCTTATTTTTATTTTTTATGGATTTTTTTGAAAATTTTAATTTTATTGCTCGTCTCTTCAAATTAAATTTAGAAGCCTAAAGCTTTTTTAAATTAAAAAAAAAAATCATAAAAGACGATGAGGAAAAAAAAAATCACCAAATAAACCAACCCTAAGCACTGACACACAAAGGAAAAAAACATATTAAATACCTAGATGGGAATCTATACAAGGTAGGCGCGACAAAGAATTTGGGACTATCTTAATTTTCAAATTAGGCCTAGTTTGGACGGAATTCTCAAACTAGACTAAAACGCTATTACAAATCACGTTTTCACTGTTTGGAGGCGAAAATGTGATGAATAGTGAAAGCGCTATTACAAACCACGCTTTTAATTAAGAAAGCGTGGTCACAAACCACGTTTTTAATATAATTTTTTTAAAAAAAAAACGTGGTTAGAAAGCACACTTTTAAGCAAAAAAAAATTTCTACAGAAAACATGGTTCCAAACCACGCTTTTACAGTGCTTATAATTAAATTTTATTTTCTGAAGAAAACGTGATTTCAAACCACGCTTTCACTGTGCAGGATTATTTCCTTAAGAAAACTTTTAATATATATTAAAATGTGATCAAAATAAGACTTGAGTTCTTTGTAACTCAAATGATAGTGCAATTGTTATGTTTGGCAGAGGCGCGGGTTCAATCACGCCAACTCTTTTTTTTTTTTTCTTCACTCTATACTTTATATATTTATTATGTAATTTTTTTATCAAAAAAAAAGTAAAACATTTGTTTGGTTAACTAAATTTTTTTTCTATAAAATTCAATTTTTTTCAAAATGTCAACATAATTGTTTAAAAAGTATTCAGTGTATTTGGTTTGAGTTTTTTGAATTTAGTTATTTGAAAACTAAGTTTTTTTATTTTCGTATTTTTTTTGTTTTTAGTGAATATTTTTAAAATTTTAAACATCTTTTTTTACTTTTTTAGATACAAAAAAGTAAAAAATTTGTGAAAAAATATTTTAAAAAATTAATAAATACATAAAAATATAAAAAATGTACTAAAAAAATATTTTTGCATTTTTAATATTTTTTCAGCAAAATATTAATTTTTTCAGCAAAATGTACTCAAAAAATGTACTGAAAAAATTAATAACCAAATAACATCAATTATGTTGTACTTTTTTTTAGTGAATATTTTTAAAATTTTAAACATTTTTTTTTTTTACTTTTTTAGATGCACCTTAGTTATTTGTATCTAAAAAGTAAAAAAATTATGAAAAAATATTTTAAAAAATTAATAAATACATAAAAATACAAAAAATGTACTGAAAAAATATTTTTGTATTTTTAGTATTTTTTCAGAAAAATATTAATTTTTTCAGCAAAATGTACTAAAAAAATGTACGCTTTTAAAATGTTTTAGTACATTTTAAAAGCGTACATTTTGCTGAAAAAATATTTTTTGAGTACATTTTTTGAGTACGCTTTCACTGTGCATATTTTTTTGAGTACATTTTGCTGAAAAAATACTAAAAATACAAAAATATTTTTTCAATACATGTGTTTGTATTTTTATGTGTTTATTAATTTTTTAAAATATTTTTTCACAATTTTTTTAATTTTTAGATACATCTAACTAAGGTGTATCTAAAAAAGTAAAAAAAAAATGTTTAAAATTTTAAAAATATTCACTCAAAACAAAAAAAATACAAAAATCAAAAAACTCAATTTTCAAATAACTAAATCAAAAAAACTCAAACCAAATACATTGAATACTTTTTAAACAATTATGTTGACATTTTGAAAAAAATTGTATTTTATAGAAAAAATTTTTAGAATAACTATATAAAGTATAGAGTGAAAAAAAAAAAAAAAAAAAAAAAAAAAAAGAGAAAAAGAGAAAAAGAAAGAGGAGTTGGCGTGGATTGAACCCACGCCTCTGCCAAGCATAACAATTGCACTGCCATTTGAGCTACAAAGAACTCGAGTTTTGCTTTGATCACATTTTAATATATATTAAAAGTTTTCTTAAGGAAATAATTCTGCACAGTAAAAGCATGGTTTGGAACCACGTTTTCTTCAGAAAATAAAATTTAATTATAAGCACAGTAAAAGCGTGGTTTGAAATCACGTTTTTTGTAGAAATTTTTTTTTTGCTTAAAAACGTGCTTTCTAGCCACATTTTTTGAAAAAAAAAATTATGTTAAAAGCGTGGTTTGTAATAGCTCTTTCACTATTCATCACATTTTCGCCTCCAAATAGTGAAAACGTGATTTGTAATAGCGTTTTAGTCTAGTTTGGAAATTCCGTCCAAACTAGGCCTAGTTTGAAAATTAAGATAATAAATTGGCTTAATATGGGAAAAGCCCCAAAGAATTTTGGTGAGAGCAAATAGCAGCACTCCAACCTTTCACATGCACCTGATTTTGATAGTATCTCTATTTGGTGCTACTTTTATTTAAAGTTTATAGAGTAAAAATAAATTAAACAAGTTAAAAAAAATTGACTATTAAAAAGTTGGGCACGGATGTTTACTATTACCTAATCAACCTCGAGTGTAAAAACAAAGCAATAAAACGATGGAAAAGTCTATAGTACATTTTGTTTAAAAAATGTATGGTCCATCGAAAATCAATGACTCAGATTGAGCCACATCATTAAAAGGGACCTGGTAAGCAGGTTACTTTTTATAGTTATGAGCCAAAATCATATTTGTTCATAACTAGAATCAAATTAATCATAACTTAGTTATGAGCTCTCATCACTTATCTCATAACCATATCTCATAACCAGCACCATTTTGTTGATAACCAATATCACATATTTCATAACTACAATCACATATCTCATAACTACATCTCATAACCAATATCCTTTAGCTCATAATCACACAACTTTTATCATAACCAATATCACATATCTCATAACATTAATCACATATCTCATAACTACTACTGTTATAGCTCATAACCACATCTTATAACCAATCCCCCTTTGACTCATAACCAACATTACATATCTTATAATCAACACCCTTTTGCTCATAATCACATCACTTTGATCATAATCAATATCACATATCTTATAACTAATAATCACATATCTCATAACCAAACACTCTTTTGACTCATAACTACACAACATTGCTCATAACCAAAATCACATATCTCATAAAGGCATCCGGCGCGTGTAGGCGCGTGGAAGCGCGTGGGCGCGCGTGGCTTCGGCGTGGTGGCGCGTGAATGCCACGCGCCGCCTTCCAGGGTACTGACTGTTCTGATTTTTGTACTGCCGGACTCCTTTTTCCAAAATAAAATCATTTAAGCTTTTAAAAATGACATTAATGATCATAAAAATAAAATATTTTGGATCTCCACATCTTTTATAAATATACACATGATAAAAGAAAGCACGAAAATATCCATCAATGGCTCTGATACCAATGTTAAAACAAAACACAAAACATGCAGCGGAATAAAATCAACAGATCATACCTCTTTTGATCTAAAACCTCGTGGATAAATCACGTGCTTCCAGAATCTAATCAATCAATCCCAGCAGTGGGGTGATATTACAATGGTGAATATCACCCACACAAACCACAGTGCAAATGGCTTTGATCGTTGTTTCTTGGGAGAGAGTCAGTTTATGGGTAGAAAACAAAACCTACGTTGTTTTCTCTCTTGGGTTACCCATAACCATATATCAGATATATATTATATTTATCTCATTTATCCATTTGTTAAATGAGATAATATCTGATATCTATATCATCTATCCATATCATGATATGATAGATATATATCCTGAGTGGCTATCCAAATAGGTTTGAATTCAAATTCAAAAAACCCATTTGGATGAGGTTCAAAAGGTTCTAAGGGTCATGCCACATGGGCGCCCAATTTCTAACACTCCCAATGTATATCCTACCCCCCATATGTGGGATTGAATACTCCATCATATGTAGAATACCATATCTGGATGGATTATTAGCCTATATTTTAATTTTTTAACCAAACATCGGATTAATAATTTTATTGGACTATTAGCCAAATCCCAAACATATGTTCGCCCAAACAAACATAGTCTTAGTGTTCAAAGTAAGTTGGGAAGAATTATAAACAGTAAGGATTAAAGTGGGAAAAAATACTTCGAGGGTCAAAATGAGAAAATGATAAAACTTAAAAGGGGCAAAGTGTACTTTACCCTAAATTTTTATATGAATTTGTAAATAACTTCTTTACAGAGTTTCATTCAAAAAATTTCAATTAACTTGAAAATATAATATACCGCATATTTCAACATAGATATCGGTTCAATTAATATAACTTTCGTAGTATAGATAAATGGGTAAATTACAATAAACCCCTTTGAACTAAAGCTCATTTGCACTTTACCTCCTTAATGTTTAAAACTTGACAAGCTTGTTTGGGGTGTGCTATATAAGTACACTTTTATCTTTTTTGGGTCACATCACCTCTCTACTTTTCTAAATATATTTTCATAAAAAATCAAAAAAGTGTACAAATTTAAGATATTATTATTTTGTAACACTAAAATCTTTCTGTTAGCTAACCGTTAAGAGTTTGGATGAAAATAAGTCACATGAGGAGCACATGACAATATATATTATATTTTCAGACCAAAACACCCTTAATTATTTTCTGCTCTAAAGATTACAACCAAACAAGGTTTTTAAAATATACAATAATAAATGTATATATCCCTCTCTTTCCTATATTTCATTTCACATCTCGACAACAAAACCCTTCATCAAACTCTATGAAGAATGAGTACTTCGAAAAACATGTCATACCCGTATTAGGTACTTATCGGTATATAGTACCTCGTATGATACTTTTGGATACGTATTAAGTATACAAAACACGTACCCAAATGTTTTCTTCTTACCTTTGGCGTATCCAAATGTACCTAGTATATATCCAAGCCGTACTATATATCAATTAAAACAATATTTTCTTCTATTACAGAGATAAAACTTCTTTCACTAAATTTTCTTTTTTGTTTTTTGTTTTATGCTTAGCATGATTTTAAAATTAAAATATTGTTTGTAAGTTATTTAATATATTGACATTTAATTTTGATTGATACCTTTACTTTTAACATTAAATATTAATTGTAGGTTGGATCTTAACAAATTAAACTATTTAATTAATTTTTATACTATTTAAATTTTTTTATAACTGTATCAAGTTGTATCCCGTACTTATTTTTTTTAATTTTATTATATCAACATACTCATATTGTACGAGTACCAATACTCGTACTTCTCAAATCAAGCTCTTTTCCTCCCCTCAAGCTGAAGAATATAACACCACTATGCAAATCAGAGCTTTACTTACCTACCGTTGGAATTTACAGCTACCAAATTCCTTTACCCCCAAATCCAACACCTCCTACACCCAGCCGAAATCGTGTGAGAGAGATTTAGCGGTGCTTAAATTGCAAGGGCAAAAGGAAAAAGAAAAATTTGTCTACCATTGACCTACGACGGTGCTGTTGATTATTTGATGCAATAATGTGTTTTTGTCTGCCATTGATCAAGGCTTGGTGAGTTATGTTTAGCCACTTTCCTAAAATGCTTTCATTCTTCCATATATTGTGCAAATTTACATTTTTCACACAGAAGGGTAAAAATGTAAATTAACATTGTCCACTGACAGTGTTAATTGTATTTGCAATTTCTATGTTAAGTTTTAAATATTAAGGAAGTAAAGTGCAAATGCCTTTTGTCAAGTTTGGCATGTGTTTAAAAAGTCAAAAAATTATTCAAAAAATAAAAAGTTATTACTATTCACCAAGAGTCAAAAAGTTTTTTGGATGAGCCGTATTTTTGTCATTCTTTTTTTAAAAATTCTCCCTACACACTAATTTATACAATTTTTTAATACACATTTTTCCATAAGAAGTCAAAAAATTAACCCAAAAAGTTAACCCAAACAACCATAATTTTTTTTCTCAATTTTTTAGTCTAAAAAGTCAAAAAGTACACGTATTTAGGACATCCCAAACAACCCCTAGTTGAAGGGAGTTCACTGTAATTTTCTCTCTATAAATTTGATTTTAAATAATTCTGGGAGTAGAGATAAATGTATAATAGATTTGAAATAGTTTTAGAAATAGAGATAAATTTGAAATATATTTAAAATAGTTTTAGGAATAAAGATATATTTGGAATATATTTGAAATAGTTTTGGAAATAAACATAAATTTGAAATAATTTTGAGAATAGAGAAGATAAATAAATTTTCAATTTTGAGCATCTCCAACCCACTAGGTATATAATGCTTGTTGGTCAAAATGCCTAGCATGATTCACTTTTTTCAACTCCAATGCACTAGGCATATGATTAGGCATTTTACTTCAACTCACATTCACTAACTACATGTAGTTAGCCTTCAAGGCTAGGCAAAATGTATTTAATCATTAGGATTATTTCCTTCCATCTTTGTTGCCGATGTGGCATTCTATAAAGTTAATAGTATTTGGATAAATAGCTAAAACACAAAGCATGGTTGGAGTAGAAACATGAAACAGTTGATAGGCAAAATAAAATATATACTTTATAGTAATGTTTAGATAGGTAAAATGCCTATTGCCGTTAGAAATGCTCTCAAAAACCATTTTCAAAATTCAAACCAAAACGGGACCTTAGTTTTCTTCTTTGAAAACCACTGCCTTATAAGAAATTATTGAAAATTTATAATAAATTAATGAATTAGATTTATCTCAAGTTCAAATTGATTACTTTTCCAACCCATTGATTTATTCTACTATAATGATTTTTGTAGAAGAGAGTAGATTTGGATGAAGTCAAATCCACAACCTATTTGCAGAGAAGTCAAACTAACCCGTTTATTACTAAGAACAAAACACGATGATCATGATGTAGCTTAATTAGTATATTATGACAGCTTTCATTATTATTTTTATTTACAGGAAAATGTAGCTGTACACCACATCCAGCTACCTCATGGTTTTCCAGCTTGCATTTTTTTTCTCTTCTTTATTTTATTTTTTTTGGGATTTTTTAGGATAAACTTACTATTAAAAAAAATTTGAAGTGTTTGATAATTTTTTTTTTTTTTTCGAATTTTCTAGGATAAACTTATTATTAAAAATTTTGAAGTGTTTGATAAAAATACAAAACACCTCTTGCAACGTTGCCGCTGTACAATTCAGTATGTTATGAGAGAAGGCAATGCGTGTGCAGACAAGCCTACAAACCTTGGGGCTGATTATACTGTGTTTGGTTGGAGAATTTAAAAAGAAATTTGGAAAAAAAAAAATAAAGTAGATTGAGATAAAAATAAAATATATTTATATTTCACCTAATTTCACACATATTTTCGCTTTCCATTTTTAAATTTCCCTCCAAATTTTTCAACCAGCGTTAGTAGTCATGGAAGATGCACTAGAAGAAGTCAGAAATCTGGAGGTGGCTGACATATTAGGAAAAGAGTAAGAGACTTTAGACCTTTGTTTGTTTGTATTTTTTTTTTTTTCTATTTTATAAATTACGCAAATGGTCCCTATAATTTATCCCATTTTTTTTTATTTTGGTCCATATTATTTCAATTTAATCAATTTTGTCTATGAATTTTAGAAATTGTGTCATATTAATCCAATAAATAATGGCGGTTAAGTTTGATTGACAAAAAATCAACTGATATTTCAATTTGGTCCCTGTAGTTTATAGGAAAGTCAAAACAATAAGGACCAAATTGACACATCCTGTAAACTACAGGGACCAAATTGAAATATCATATGATTATCCGTCCGTCAAACTTAACTGCCGTTATTTATTAGACTAATATAACACAATCCGTAAAATTAAAGGGCAAAATTGAGTAAATTAAAATAACAGGAACCAAAATAAAAAAGGTAAATTACAAAGACTATTGCGGTAATTTGCTCCCTTTTTTTTTTTTTTTTTCTTCAGCTCTTGAACATTTCCGAAATATCAAAAAAAATGTTAAAAGAATTCTTTTTTCGTTAGTAAGAAAGTCGAATGGTCCTCAATTGTGATTTTTATTTTTATTTTTTTTACATTATTAGCTTTTCTTAGTAAAAAAAGAAAGAAACTTTTTTTTTGCACTTAATTAATTAATCAAAAAAAATAATTAAAAATTCAAAACTAAACAAAACCTATGCAAGCTTAAAAGAATTCACATATACGTAGGCAAATTTGGCCAGCGGATCTAAATTGATCAGCAACATTTAAAACTGAAACAGATTTTTTAAGTGTCTAATCTAATTTGGAAAGAGTCGTATCTTGAAAATAAATTAATAAATAAATAAAGCTGAAATTGAAAGCTCATTCTTAATCCAATGTACCAAGTTTTGGGCTAGATCATTATAGTTTTTTCATGTATTTCAATCAAGATAAAATCCTATTTTTATAGTCCGAACTTGCAAGATTATTTATTGGTTGGTACATATTAAAGCCATCGTATAAAAATGAAGGCATGTGATATGTAAAAGAATAATGTATATCTATAAATGAATTCCACATTAAATTTTATTGTAACTAAATATTTAGTTTGTAGAATTCATATTAATAAATACACGTGAAACTCGTATGTTTCTATCAAATGGTAATAAATCAAGTAAGAAATCCATTTATATACAACATTTTGAGAAAATATCATTTTCCCTCCCAAACTATCACATGTTTTTCAAGTTGACCCCCCATGCATCTATTTATTTCAATTTAGTACTTAAACTTTTCACAAATTGATTAATTAGACCCCTGTCGTCACCTTCCATCCACAATTGGACGGCATGTGATGAGCTATCCCCCTGAACTATCTTTTGGGGGGAATATAAGAGGGTTTCCTTACAAAATAAGTTGGTGTGATAGATACTTCAACTAGGGCTTTGTTGGGATCAAAATTGGGGTTAGGGTTTTGAAACTCCTTATTCGAAATCGAAATCAAAGTTCATCATTGAACGAAGGGTACGAACTAACATTGAATCATGGGCTAAGTTCGAAGAGAGAATGATGGCCAGCGAAGGAAGCGACCAATTGTTTATGGTATTTACCTTTAATATTTGTTTAATTTTGAAGCTAATGATTATGAAAAATCGATTTCTGATATAATACTATTTTGATTTGACATTTTTTAGAATGCATCTTTGTCTGTTTGTCTTTCAAAATGATTTGTTTAACCGTAATTGTTTTACTTGAATAGTGTAATACTTTATTAGTTTTAGTTTAATCAGTCCTTAAAAGAAACTCATTTTTTATGTAATGCTTATTAAAAATCAATTTACCAAGAATACAGACAAAGTTTTTTTTTTTTAATGTATTCATACATGGATTTCTTCAATTGGAACTGTCTTATGGTAATAGTAGTTGAATACTATTTTTATTTATTTATTAGTATAATTAGTCCATAATAGCATATTTTTTTCATTTAAAAATGCAGAGAAAGGATCTTGTTATTTCACAATCAAAATGCATCATGGGGGTTTGGTTAGTTATAATCCTTAGAGGGTTTATAGTGGTGGATTTATCAGTTATTTTGACTTTTGTAATTCTGATGAAATATCACTTGTGGAGTTGGATAATATGGCCAAGGAAGTAGGCTGCACTGGACATAACATATATTACTATAAGGTTAATTATTGTGCTAGGTTAGAGTTGATTAACACTGATCAAGATATAATGAGGTTGGAGACACTTGTGGATGGAAACAGAGTAGTAGAGGTTTATGTAGGTTGTTTAGGAATGGATGGTGTTATAGGTGTCCAAGTTATTCAAGTAGAGTCAAGTGCAAAAAGAAGTCAAAGAAATGGAGTACTTATAGATATACAGGTAGCAGAAGAGGAAGATAGTGATGACTATGATCCTAATCTCTCAGAATCTTCCTCATTTGACGAGTCTGAGAAATATGAGGATAGTGACTATGGATTTTTTGATGATGATGCATTGTATGAGGCTAATGTTGACAAAGATCTAGAGTTTGCTAGTATAGGAAGTAGTAAAAATGTAATGGCTGAGGCAGTTGATGACTACAAAGCCTTTGAAGCTCCTATGATGAGCTAAGAAGTATTGACAGCTCATTTGATGAAGAAGGTACTTCTCATAGGAGGCTATACCATATTTTTAATGTTGACTTTGATTTGCACAATCCTCAATTCAAACTTGGTATGGAGTTCAAGAGTCATGATATATTTAGGGATGCTGTGAAAGAGTATGCAATTAAGTGGGGCAAACATACAACATTTACCAAGAATGACAAACAAAAGGTGAGGGCAAAGTGCAAAGTTGGTTGTCCTTGGGTTTGTTATGCTTCATATGTAAAACATGATGGGTTGTAAAGGATAGGGATGACAATGGGGGTTAATGGGGTGGATATTAATACCCCATCCCCATTCCCATTCCCATTCCCCTATAATAAATTTTCCCCATTCCCCATTTCCCATGGGTACCACCCTCCCCATTTCTTAATGGGTTTGGATTTTCCCCAACCCACTTTATTTCCCATGGGTACCACCCTCCCCATTTCTTAATGGGTTTGGATTTTCCCCAACCCACTTTAATCTCCATTTTTAATTTTTTATATTTAATGTTAACAACCAGCCCTTTTTTTTTTTTTTTAAGGTTCACAACAAAAGCTAAATATACCTTTAATCTTTTTTCTTTCTTTTTAAATATATTTAATGTTAACAATTTTTTTTTTATTTTTTATTTATTTTTTTTTTTTAAGGTTTTTGTTAAATATACCTTCAATCTTTTTTCTTTCTTTTTTTAATATATTTAATGTTAACAACTTCTTTTTTTTTTTTTTTAAGGTTTTTATTAAAATCTAAATATACATTCAATCTTTTTTCTTTCTTTTTTAATATATTTAATGTTAACAACTTATTTTTTTATTTGCTATCTTCTTCTGATAAAAAAGCAGAATGACATTCTTTATCTAGCTTCTTATACACAACACCATTTAAATCGTGGTATAGATCAACTTCACCTGCTTGTTCAGTTACTCCTTTAGCATTTACAAAACCACCATCATCATATTGTCTATCATCTAAAGGCATGTTATGAGACCCACCACCACCCAAAATAGAAACTTCAGAGCAGCTTGATACTTCAGCAACAGCATCAGTACTTGACTGAATACCAGAATCACCTGGCCCAGACTTCTCCATTAATTGGGAAAGCTGCTGCTTCTCAAAAATTTCTCGCTGGTCTTGGTTAAAGTGCTTTTGTTTCAACTTCTCTATTATGGAAAGCTGATCCGGTGCAAGATTTACTGCATTAACCTGAGTCAATATATTCACCTGAAACAGCCAATCATTAGATTTAAGAGCCCTTTTCCCCAGAGGGGAAAAATTATGGGAAATGGAAATACTACAAATGCCAAGTTTGACACAATGGAGAATTTAAGGGTCAACTATGCCTGCCTCAAAACATAAGGTCAGTGATGCAAGCTTCCATTTCGGCCATATACTGACATAGCAGTTGTGACAATATCACTAGTAAATTTTCTGAACATATTGGCATTAGTTTATTAAGTCTACAAGATCAAAAACAAGGTTATTATACATAATTAATGTAAAACTAATAACAGAATGACAGTCGTAGTAATGTTATATAGCATTACAATGGCTTCAAATCTCCATCATATAAAACACAATTGTGTAGAAGATTGCTACAATAATGTTATTAAAGCCCTCATTTAGGGATCGGGTATATTGTTACAAAGACATAGAAACCTACATACATAAATATAAGCATACAGATATACACACACATGCATATCGTGTGTGTATATATATCATAAAGATTTTGATAAATGGGATTGATGTCCTGTAATAAGTTTTTTTACAAAAAGCATAAGCCTGCCTCAGCATAACTTTACACATAACAGTACTAGTGATGAATGAACTCATTCGGCTCTTATCTACCTGGATTACCCTTTAACCTATGCTTAACAACCAACCACAACATATTTATCAAAAAAACAAAAAAAAACGACAACCAACCACAACATCTGCAAATAACATAAAGGGAAGCAAGACAACCAAAAAGTCCACCCAGCTAAATAGAAGTTTTCCAGAAGTGCAAAATTACAGTACCAGAAACCTAAAGAAACAAATAGTACCACATCAAACATATTACAGTGAAGCTTGGTCACGGAGTCCCCACGCCCCAGCTCCTGAGCAACCCCATAAGCAATATCTGTTTTCGGTCCCAAGTTTGGCTGCAAAATATTTTTTGGCAATTTGACAGCAAGATTGAGAAAACCAATGTGAGGATGTGTATATTCCTTGAAGGGCAAACAATTGATAAACTCAGCACCATGACGAGGTAAGCGTTCCTTAAAGGAATTAGATGGAGGCCAATCTTTCAATTTCAGTAACTGAGGCCACGACCAACTGTCAAATCGACCCTCCAAGTACCCCTTGAAGAACTGGCAAATGTTAATCTTTACCTGTTCATCACATTAGAATCACCTATCAAAATCCCTACCCAATAGATAAGAAAAAAGAGAGAAAACCCATGTATTTGGGTTGGGTCTCCATGGATACCCACAGGGTAGGTTATCCATTGCCATCCCTAGTAGAGGATCAAAACACTTGTTGATGAGCACACTTGTAATAGGTCTTTTGATGTGACATATGTGAGTTCCAAATGAATTGTCAAGAGGTACTTTGAAAGAATTAGGTTAAATCCAACATGGCCAATTCAGTCATTGGTAGACACTATTTCAAGTGAGCACAATGTGAAGGTTGACTTACAAAAAGTGAGAAGGGCAAGAAGCAAGGTGTTGACACAAATAGATGGTACTGCAACTGAGTAGTTTGCAATATTATGGAGTTATATTGAGGAGATTAGGAATACCAATCCTAAGACAACAGTCTGCATGAAGGTGAAACAGATTCCAAAGGTTAATGAAGGGAGTAATCCAAGGGTTAGTGATGGGTAGGGGTGAGCAGTGGATGTATTGATCCGCCCAAATCAACCGAACTGAACCGATCCACCGCATTTTGGATGGATGCGTGATGACGAGCGGACGGTTGTGGATTGATTTTTTCCAATCCGCCTAATTTTGGACGGATGGCGGATTTGAGGTTCCTTTGGCTGCAACCGAACCGCCAAACCGCGAGCACCCCTAGTAATTTGTAAGACTTTGTGTTTTCAGTTTGTTTAGATATTTTGTTTGTGTTTTCAATTGAAAAAGAATTTAAATATTTTGTTGAATATATTCTGTTGAAAAAGAGTTTTCAACTTGTATATATTTTTTGAATTGAAAAAAATAAATGTATTATTTATCTATATTTTTTTATTTTTAAATCTAACTCTAAAATAATACATAAAAAAGATGATATATACTGGTTGGTTTTTGTTTTCAAAAATAGATATAAATGTAACAATGTAGAGGCATACAATCTCTACTACTGCTCTGTTTATGGTTTTAGTGGTTTGAATTGTTTTTACATTTTAAGAACCACAGATTGTAATACTTCATGTGGATGAGGCATGCTGTGAATATGTGAATGAAACATGCAATGATTGTAATACTCGAAAGTTTCAAACTTTCTTTCTTTAGATGAGGCATGCAGTGATTGTAATATTTTTTTTAAGTCATTAACTGTAATACTTTCTTTCCTTTTCTTTTCTTTTTTGAGGAAGTACACAAGTTGAATTATGTTAAAAATTTATAAATTTTAAACCGCTAAACCGATTCGCATCTATCCGCTAATCCGCCCAATCCATATCCGCCGGATTGGCGGACAGATGTGAATTGATTTTCTCTAATCCACCAATCTAACGGGCGGATGGTGGATTAAAGGTTTCGTGGCCACAACCGACCCGCGCCCACCCCTAGTGATGGAAGCAATACAGAGTCAAAGTTTAAAAGGTTGTACTTCTGTTGGGGTCCATTGAAAAAAGCTTTTATGAATGCTTGCAGGCCAGTCATAGGAGTTGATGGATGCCAGGGTCACATGGTGATATTCTCTTGATTGCTGTTAGGATAGATACAAACAATTGCTTATTTCCATTTGTCTATGCAATTGTTGAGAAAGAGAAGAAGAAAACATGGTTGTGGTTTTTAGAGCTGCTAGGACATGGTCTGAATATTGTAAACTCTCATTGTTATACCTTCATAAGTGATAAACAAAAGGGTTTGATTGATGTAGTGGCTGAGTTGTTCCCAAATGCTTCACACAGGTTTTGTGTGGGGCATTTGTACAACAATTTTAAGGGTGAAGACAAGGGGTTGGTTCTAAAAGATCTGTTGTAAACTCTCATTGTTAGAGCATGCATTTTTCTAACTCTTTTATTTTGGCTTTCCTTGGAATACTAGGTGAGCACTTATTGCTTTAGCATATCGCATGCGTGTGATTGTTGTCATGTCAAGCATGATACCATGAGGCTAAGTGCTTAAGTGATATACTTGTTTGAATGCCGGTGGATGAAGGTTAATTGCTTGAATTGGGATAATTTGAGTAATGTATATATGTGATCACTTTTTTAAGTGATACATATTCGAAATAATTTTCAAACAAACATGAAATCAAAATGTTCCAACAAATTAGTCTATACTTATGTGCGTCACATAGTAATGCTAGCCCAAATAATCAGAACAAGAGCATATAATGTAAATAAGAATCACATCATGATTAGTAGAGGCTAATCTTTGATCGGGCAAGTGAGGTGCTCAATTCATGACCTTCTCTTCTCGTACCTAAGTTCCCGAGCCAAGACACTTTGGTGATGACAGATAAATGGCCTTTGGCACGAGTCTCGGGTTTCCTAAATTTTCAAAAAATATTTAGGTGGCGACTCTATAATCTAGAAAAGCAGTCCATTTTTGGCATTTTGATTCAAAATCGATTTTTCAGAAGATTTGCCAGATTTGGACTTATTTGTGTTTATCTATTTCACATTGCACTTGTGGAATCAGATTCAGAACCACGGGAGTCCAAACTGTAGGCTGATCGTATCCAAAAGGAGCACGAAAAGCAAGCTGCAGTTTCTGGCTACTCTGCTGGGGACTTTAGAGAACTTGACTCGAATTTTGTGATGTGAAATTTTATCTACGCTTATATGTTCTTTGCATTGCATTTGCATTTGTGAGCTTAAGTCACTGTGTTTTGCCATCTGTTATTCCTGGACGGTTTGTCAGAGGCTTGCCCAAAAGCTTGCTAAAAAGCTGACCGGTTGTGGGCTCTTCTATATTGGGAACACAACTCTTGGATCTGGACTACTGCTGTACTGTTTGATCCTCCTTTCACTTCTCGGTGTTAGGTGTGGGAGGTATATTAGGTAGTCTTGCTGAGGTACCCCTATTTGAGCATTTGGCCTAGCTGCATATAGTGAAGCCATAAAGATTGTTCCAAACTAGGATAGGATGCTCACCGGAATATAGGATTGCGTGAAACCGCTTGATTGAAATAGTGAATCCTAGTTCATGACAAAACTAGGATAGGGTAACCCTCCCCCATCATAGGGGTGTTTTGGTTCTCTCTTAATTAGTATGTGCTTTACAGTGAAACTGTACAGGAATATACATATTAGTTGCACAGTTGGTATTGGTTTTGGGGTAAGATTTAGTGTGAAGGACAAGCCTACAGCTTTAATCATGTCTGTGTTGATAACATCTTAGCTGAGGTACTGTGCGGTTTCTGATTACTACTCTTTTGCTTTATTTTTTTTTGCTAGGTAGTTTAAACCATAGCTTCAGAAAGTTCGGATATCCCCCAAGTACTCTGGACCCGAATCAGAAGACTGTGCAAGGCCGGGGATCTTGTTCAGGGACAACCCATGTGTACGACATTCTCACTGGTTACAAGATAGAGGAGAACTAGACAGAGTTCGCTAGTCAAATTCTTACAATGGTCACCCCTCAATTCACCTGTGTTCAGTTCGGTTTAGGAACAGTCATCCACTTCCAGTCCGATTCAAAACCAGTCACCTATTCCAATGGTATAGTATCCCCCAGCCAATATGAAGGAACTGATACTCCATCTGCAACAAACAGTTGAGACCCTACAGCATGATGCGGCCCGTCAGGCCGAGGTCATAACCAGGCTACGGCAACAGCCACCGCAACCGGCCATGGCCTCTGCATCCTGTGTACCCACCATAGCTATCCCAGCACCCAAAGCCACTGCTAATATTGCCAATGTTCAAGAAAACCAGGGAAATCCAACAGAACCTATCCCGGCGCAAGCTTTTAGAGCACCGGTTTATCACACCGAGGCACCATTCGAGTTCGAAGTTGATCCAACAACGCTTAAAGTCACTAAACTGGAGAAACTATTCAAAAGAACGCAAGGGGTTAACTCCATCCCAGACATAGAGGATGGATACATTGATTATGTAGTTACATTGCCGGATCAGTTTAAGATGCCACACATTGATCGTTTTAACGGTTCCGAGGATCCGATAGTTCATTTGCAACTATTTTTAGATATCTTGCAGCCGATAGGCTTAACTAGACTACAGAAGCTGTCTCTCTTCAGTCACACCATGTCGGGTATAGCGGCCATTTGGTATGCTAAGTTGGAAGATTCTGTCAAATAGAATGAGATGGCCGAAGCCTTCATTGCTCAGCACTCTTACAATACGCAGATTGAGGTCATAACTCATGATCTCGAGGCAACACATCAAGAGCCGAAGGAGGGTTTCTCTAAATTTGTGACAAGATAGAGAGCTAAAGCCTTGATGATGACTACGAGGCCTTCCGAGAAGGACTAAATCAGAATGGTCATCCGGAATCTACATGGCAAATTGTTACAGAAAATGATTGTGCTCCGGTTATTTACATTTACAGAACTTCATGAAATGGGAGTGCAAAGCGAAGATGCCATGAAGCAGGGGCTTATTACAGATAAGAAGGAGCTGGCAAAAAGTTCGTTTGTTCGTAGTTCCAATGCTGCCAGTGGTAGCACAACTGTGAAGCCATCGGATGTAAGTGTTGTCACCACCACAAAAACTACTGACCCCTTTGCCAATATAGGCCCACAAACATCATCCAACCCTACCTGACCTCAGGGTAGGACTTTTAACCAACTGTACATGACCCTATCCAAAGCCAAGTAGGTGCTAGTCAAAAAAGGGCACCTAAAACCCTTAGAACCTCGCCCATTTCCCGATCCTCTTCCACCCAAACATAACCCATAAAGTATTGCACTTTTCACCAGTAGCACGGTCATGACACTGACTAGTGCTTCCGATTATGTCATGAGATTTGGGATCTCATTAACAACAAGGTGATTGCTCCACCTCTAAAACCAAATGTAACCACAAATCTGCTTCTGGTCCATAATCAAGTCTTCCCACCTCGAAATCTTAACCTGATCCATACACTGGCCATCTCTTATGACCCCATCGTATATATTACTCATTTTCACCTTCCAAAACCGATGATATTCATTCCTGAGGGCACAGATTTGTGCATAATGGGCACATCTAATCCACAACTTGAGCCTCACAATGTGGTAACAATACAAGTGGTAAAGGAGGTACTAGTCTGTTGTTGGAGTGTCTTGGGGACTTATCTGAGATGGTGTATGACCCGAGTTTCTATATTGTTCCAACTAGTCAAACCAAGCCTAAATTGGTGTTACTGATCTCGGCAAACATCAATGTGGTCAGGGAGGATGGCCCGAGCCAAGGGTTGGATGATTTGGCAGACCTCAAAGAGGATTTGGACAACCTGCAGTTCTTTGATGAGCATGATCAGGAACATATACAGATCAGATGGTTCAACCTGAACGGATCGACTGATAATACTGGATGACTCAGTGATGAGCAAGACAAAGAAGAAGAAACTAAGATAAAACCTAAGGGAAAAGAACCAAAGGTGGCTGTAGTGGCCGGGAAGGATGATGAAAAAGAAAAACTGCCAGAGGGCACATGTGTGGGAAACCCAAGTCAAGAAGTGGGTGTTGTGGATACTATAGATACTGAATAGGAAGTTGCGCTGATGCAGTTTGAATGAGAAAGAATTGAAGATAGCAAGAAAACTGCGATTGTGTGCCGCCTCGAGAGGGGTACTTGTACTGTAAAGGGGATTCAGGTAGAGCCGGATAATTGTTTGATGGCATCTGATGGTGAGTGGTGGGATGACAATGATTTGCATATGACCCATAGTGACGAAGATTGGGGCGATTGTATCCCAGATAATACATGGTATGCTGAGGAGATAGATCATCTTACCCAAAGTGGACGGTATTTTAAGCCGCCACACTTGGATCAAGTAAAGCCATCAGGAAAGGACAAAGACGTCGAGAAACGGAAGGAGAAACAACTAGAAGAGGAGTTAGTTCTAAAGCAGCTCAAGAAAATTCAAGCTGATATTTCTATCTGGGGACTTCTTATGGCATCACGGATACACCGACATGCAGTATTGTCGGCAATGGACAAGGTTTACTTGTTTATTGATATAACACCCGAGCAACTTGTAGGCCTAGTTTTTCCAAGTGGCGCCCAACCAATGCTCACCTTCTCTAACAAAGAGCTACCGTCGAAAGGGTCGGCTCATAATAAGACATTATACATTTTTATGGAATGTAAGGAGAAGTGAGTGCCGGTGGTGTTGGTAGATACCGGTTCTGCCATTAATGTTTGTTCTTCCTGTACTGCTTATGTGGTTGGCCTCAAACCGGCAAACTTTATCCCCACAGCCCAGGTGATACTGGCATATGATAACATAAGCAGAGAGGTCATGGGTATACTAAAAGTGAAAGTTTAGGTGGGCCCATCAGAGCAAGAGATCGAGTTTCACATACTGGATGGGCCAGGCACCTTTAACTTGTTGTTAAGGAGGCCTTGGTTACATCATGTGAAAGATGTTTCTTTGACCCTCCATCAGATGTTGAAGTATCCTCATGAGGGACGAGTAGCCATTGTTTTTTGGAACTCATCCATCCACCCACCACCCGAGGTGACTACGCCAGTGCTAAAGATCAACCATGGCAATGAGGATGTATTCCTCTCGGGATTCACTCTGGAGAAAGCCCGAGTAGTATAGACCCTTCTGGCTACGGATGAAGGCATGTACGTTAGTACCCAGTCCATATAATTCATGAATAAACTGCGGCACGTTCCGGGAATGGGACTTGGAAGAAGTGACCGGAAAGGTGTTACGACATCTGCCAAGGTGCCACACAACCCACATGCCTTTGGACTGGGCTATATGCCCACCAGAGAGGACTGGATCTGAAAGGGAGAAGAAATGAGGGGCAAAGCCAAGGCCAAAAAAGCTGGAAAGCATTATGAGCTCATCTACAGGCCAATCCGGGGGACACTAAATGGTCGTTTTGTTCGAGAGGGAGAGGATTTCCCTTTTTACGGCTTTTCTGAGCCTTGGGTAAATTCCTCGAATACGCGTGTCCCTGGGTTCAAGATCTTCTTTGATCTACAGTTGCAGGACAGTGATGAGGAAAGGGTTGAACTAAGCATCAAAGCTAGCCAAAGCACGAAAGATGACTCAAACGACAGGGAGCCTAGAGTAAGGATAGCACTGGCTAGTCTCCTGACAAATCCCGTAACCGACACAGAGAATTTGGGAGATAGTTTTACTGTCTCTATGATCGGGAAAGAACTGAGTGTGGACCTAACCTTTAGAATTTTGGATGTATCGGGGGCACCACGTCTTACTTGGTAGCTGGATGAAGGCTTCTTTCCAGTTCTAAATCGGGTGATGAGCTAGAATCTGATTCCACTAAGTCTATGGAGTCGGGATCAGATTCAAGTCAGTCTGAAGGGTCTGAGTCTGGTATCTCTGGGGGTGGTAACCCGGATACCAAAGTCCTGTCTAGGTCTTCATTCAGCTTTTCTTTTGAGTCTATAACCGAAGAGCCGAAACTTTTGAATGAGAACTCAGCAGATTTTGTGTACTTTTCTGTGCCACTGGTTTATTGCATTGACCAAGATTTTCAAAATTTTAATAAAAATGAAGAGGAAGAAATTCCTTTGACTTTGAAAAACTTGATTAATCGAGAGGAGGAGAGGTTTGCTAAGCCCTGTATTAATGAAATCATTGCCATCAATGTGGGTACTGAGAAAGATCCACGCTTGGTCCAAATCGGGTCCACGTTGCCTTCGAATGAACGCGAGCATTTAATCACTTTATTAAAAGATTTCGAAGATGTTTTCACGTGGTCTTAAGAAGACATGCCTGGAATCGATCCTAAGATTGTACAGCACTGGATCCATCTTGACCTTGAGGCCCGACTAGTCAAACAGAAACTGTGCAAAATTCGTCCGAATTGGGCACTGAAAATCAAGGAAGAGGTCACCAAGAAAATTGATGCAGGGTTCTTGTTAGTATCCGAGTATCCGACCTGGTTGGCCAATATCGTCCCAATGTCGAAGAAAGATGGTAGAATTCGGGTTTGTGTCGATTTTCGGGACCTAAACAGAGCCAGTCCGAATGATGACTTTCCATTGCCGCATATTGATGAGTTGGTAGACTTCACCGCGGGCCATGCATTGCTATCGTTTATGGATGGATTTTCCGAGTATAACCAGATTCTAATGGCACCCAAGGATAAAGAGAAGACTGCATTCACCACTTTGTGGGGTACCTACTGCTACCGGGTTATGCTGTTTAGGTTAAAAAATGCTGGGGCCACCTATTAGAGGGCTGCAACCACCATTCTACACGACATGATCCACAAAGAGGTCGAGATGTACGTGGACAACATGATCGTCAAGTCCAAAGAACGAGAAGGCCACTACACCGCGCTGGAGAAATTCTTTCAACGAATCAGAGAATACGGGTTGAGATTAAACCTATAGAAGTACACCTTCGGGGTGATAGAAGAGAAAATGCTGGGATTTCTGATCACACAGAGGGGAATTGATGTTGAGCTATCCAAAATCAAGGCCATTTTAGAAATGCCACCACCAATGACTGAAAATGAGGTGCACAGCTTTCTAGGCAAAGTGCAATTCATAAGATGGTTTATTTCAAAACTAACCTTGACTTGTGAACCACTGTTTGGTCTCCTGAAGAAAGGGAAGAAATTCTGATTGGATGATCGATGTCAGTTTGCTTTTGAGCAGGTCAAGCAGTACCTCTAGAATCCACCTGTGTTATCACCACTAGAGCCGGGAAGCCTCTGATTCTGTATGGGGTGCATGCTTGCTCAGGAATCTGAAGATAGGGTAGAGAAGGCCACCTTCTACTTGAGCAAAAAGATGCTGGATTATGAGACCCGCTACACTCCTCTTGAGAAAGCTTGCCTAGCCTTGGTATGGGCCACCAGGAAGTTGAGGCACCATTTGTTAGCTCATTTTGTAATCCTGGTTTCGAGATTAGATCCCAGCAAATATCTCTTTGAGAAACCAACGCTTACAGATAGGCTGGCTCGTTGGTTACTTCTTCTCTCCGAATTTGATCTCAAGTATGTAACGCACAAATCAGTTAAAGAGAGAGCTGTGGCGGAATTCTTGGTGGATCACTCGGTAGAAGAGGATAAGGCAGTGGAATACTTGTTCCCAGATGAAGACATTTTGCAAATGGAAGAGGAAACATGGACGATGTACTTTGACGGAGCATCTAATCAGTACGGTTATGGGATTGGTGTGTTGCTGATAGCACCCGATGATTCCCATATACCTTTAGCCTTCAAACTCCAGTTCAAAGTGTCCAACAACAAAGCAAAATATAAAGCATGTATTGTTGGTCTGGAAGCTGCCCTAGAACTAGGGACAATAAGGTTGGACGTCATCAGGGACTTGAACTTGGTTGTTTCTCAAGCAAATGGAGACTAGAAAATCAAAGAGGAGAAAATAAAGGTTTATCATCAAACCCTGGATATTCTGATTCTGAGGTTTGAAAAACTGACATTCACTCATCTATTAAGAAAAAACAATAGGTTCGCTGATGCTTTGGCAACTCCATCTCTATGGTAGATATCCCGTTGGGAGTCAAGATGCGTCCGATTATCATCGAACAAAAATACACGCCAGCTTATGAGACCATCGCCAGGATAGATAAGGTTCAAGACAAAAACCCCTAGTACTATGATATTTGGAATTTTCTGGAAAAATGAGACATATCCACCAGGGGCAAATACCAAAGACAAATGGGGAATACAGCATCTGGTCATCCAATTCATCATCTGCTGGGGTAAGCTATACAAAAGGGGTCATCTGGGAATGCACAACCTGTGTGTTAAAGAAAAGGAATCGAAGCGACTCATGAAAGCCATCCACAGAAGGGATTGTAGAGCACACATGAACGGTGTGATGCTAGCCCGAAAGATCCTCAGACAAGGCTATTATTGGTCCACTATAGAGGAGGATTGTATTGGTTTTGTACGGCGATGCCACAATTGTCAAATCCATACCAATCGCATGAATATCCTGCCGTCAAAGCTCTACAACATGACTTCGCCATGGCATTTCTTAGTCTGGGGAATTGACGTTATTGGTGTAGTCTCGCCAAAGGGCTCGAATGGGCATGAGTTTATCTTGGTGGCAATTGACTATTTTACGAAGTGGGTGGAAGCTCAGTCCTATGCTAAGGCATCACATGTAGCCAAATTTATCAGAAACAACATCATCTACTGATATGGGGTTCCAAATGAGATTATATTAGATAACGGCTCACACTTCAAGAGAAAGGTGGTGGATCTGCTCGAGAAATACAACGTGGCTTTTCACAAGTCATCAACGTACAGACCACAGACCAATAGAGCTATTGAGGCCGCCAATAAGAATAATAAGAACATCTTGCGAAAGATGGTGGAAACATACAAGGACTAGCCGGATAAACTGCCATGCACTCTTTGGGGATACATCATCAATTCGAACATCTACAGGTGCAACCCCCTATTCATTAGTATATGGGATGGAAGTCGTTCTGCCAATTGAAATTGAAATGTCGTCCATGCGAGTCATGGCTGAGTGTCAGATAGCGGAGGTGGACTGGCAGCAGAGTAGATTTGATGAGTTAATGTTGTTTGATGAGAGAAGACTAAGGGCATTGTATCATGTCTAGGGCTACCAGCGCAGAATTGCTAGGGCTTTTAACAAGAAGGTCAAGTCTAGAAATCTCAGGGAATGAGACATGGTGATCAAGAACAACCGGGTTTCCATCCATGACCCTAGGGACAAGTCAGACCTAATTGTACTAGTCCTTACATCATCAAATCTATCTGGTCAGAAGGGGCAATTATTCTCACGGACTTAGATCACCTAGAATTTTCATAGTCGATTAACATGGACAAGTTGAAGAAATATTACGCCGAAAACCCGAAAGGGCTACCTAGGCAAAAGTTAGAGCATGGAAAATTAAAAATAAAGAAAAACTGAGCCCACAAGGTTAAAAACCCTAAAGGGCGACTTTGGCAAAAGTTAGAGTGCAAAAGGAGAGAGTTAATACTCGAGTGAACCTGAACCACACTACATAAGTCCTGATTCCCATTTTTGGGATACGTAGGCAACTTCATTCTGAAGTTCGGCCGTAACCATCTCTATCTCAATTGTCCTGTCCATCTATTTGATCAGGTCATCTTTGTCAATCATTATTTATCTTGGTTATGTTGCCTCTATTTTGGCAGAAGGACCAATTGCAAGGTAGAGCAATGATGATGAATATAGTTATGGACAGTTATAATCTTCTAATTTGGGGTTGTAAATCTTAAGGACTAACTCTGTGCGTGTCAGGCAGTGATCACTTTCGAAAATGGCTTTGAAAAGTTTTAATAAAAGTTGATTTTGTTCAAAATTTTACCTTTTTACAACTTAGACCATTTTGAAACCAAAAAGAAAATTTTTGGTGCTCACAACTTTAATTCCATTGATTTCAACACGGGTACATTCCTCAACTCTCTGAGTTGAATCAAAGTTACTTGTACATCATAAAACTTGAAAAAAAAAAAAGTCAAAGCAATAAACTAGGGACATAGATGAGTCAGGTGTTCCTATGTCCTCTACTTGTGCTCGCGGAAGCCTCTGCAGCCAAAGTTGGCCCAACCTGTGCCTCGTCCTTAAGCCAAGCTAAGCACTCGCCGGAAAGGGCATAACTGAAACTAGGGGTAGGGGCCAGAAGCTCTCTTGTCCTCCAAGCAACGAGGTACCGAGTCAAGGATGAAGTGCGAATTGGGAATGGAGCTGGGTATTCTACCCCCTCTTCTGGTCGGGCCTGATCGTGTCCAAACTGGAGTCTGAACCGAAAAGGGAAATAGAACATGCCATGGGTGAGGTCGATCAACTGTATGCCCGGTTGTCGAGACATGCTGCAGCTCATTTCAGCCAAGTTAAGCTAGAGGCAACGCCAGGCAATGTCAACGCAGATCTGTTGCATATCCAGTCGCACCACCATCCCTCATTGGGAAAGTCCACTAGTCGCTGAAGGAAAAGTAAGCTCAGGCTGAATATTCGCAGCAAGAATCCACCACTTTCAGCTTATCCATGAGCTATACTTGGAAAAGGACAAAAAAGAAGAGAGATTAAAGAATAGAGAGATGTACGTTGAGAGAAACATAAAGAAAAAGGTTTTGAGAGAAAATAGAGCTTGAGTGCCGAGTGATGCAAGCCATAAATAAGAAAGGGTGGGAAACAATACCTGAAGAAGTAATGGACTCCCCACGAATCGAGTAGTCTCTCGCTGATAAAAAGCGTCCAAACCCATCAAGGTCTCGGCCAGGGCCAAACCAATGCAACTCTTACCGTCCTTCAGGCGTTGGGCCACCTCGATCAACCTGATGCTGGCTCTGCCGTAACTAGAGGCAGAAGAAAGTATGCGAGCATACATAAACAGAGGGCATGTTGCCCAAAGCCTCGCCAAAGAAGGTCACCTCTATCGCCAATGTCGAAAAACCGGTGGATTAACCTGAGTATATCTAGCTCCCCGTCATGAGCTAAAGATTGAGCTTTGTGCAAAGTCAGTCCACACATTTGCCCCAAAGCCTGGGTATTGCCAAAACGGGGCTGAGACATGATTTCCTCGTCGCGACAGGATTCCATCAATGCTTGAAATTCCTTAAAAGTCGGGCACAGTTCTTGTGCTCTAAACCGAAATACGAGTGTAATTGGATCCCAACACCGGACCGCGATATGGGGAAACGGGAAACAAAGTGGAGTACAGTTAAACGAAAAAGGCGCATTTATGCCAAAACCTTAGAAATTTACCTTTTCGTGCCGTCCAAAGTGGCTATCCAATCTTTGAGTTTCTCAACAAGGAAGATCTCCATTTTCAAGAAACAGCAGTTAAAATGAGGTTCTGGTGAAGAAATTGCGAATGAGGACCTTTTGTAGAAGATAGGCTCTGAGTGGAGGCCAGCTGTCAGTCAGCTGGTGGATCACCACAAGTGGCCAGCCGTCTACTTTTGTGGCCTGGCAGTTTGGCATTTTGGTTTTGTCCTGGTCTTTGTGTTTTGGGATTTTGTTCTGAGTCTTTTGTTTATAATAAGTGTAAATAGTTGTGTTTAAGTTATTTTTACTTTGTTTTTCTTTTATCAAGTTGTGTTTTGTATTTTGGTCGTTGGTTGGCTCAATACCTGATTACGAACATTATTCCAATACAAGCAGTTTCAAATTCAATTCCATTCTCATTCTACACAAATGTGGTGCTCATGATGCAAAAACAATAACTCTTTTCATAAAACTGCTGGGTTTTTTCCCCGATCATAGTTTTTTTACAAAAGAGATAACAAGCTTTCAAAAGCAAAAGTAAAAGCCTATCTGAAGCTATACATGTGCTAAGCTACCAAAATAAAATAAAAACTAAGCAAAAGAGTACAAAAATCTACGCTAATCATATCAAGCTCAAGAGGCCATTTTCGTCCTCAGGGGCACTGTCTCTATCGGCACCGTTATCAGAATCAGACTCTGAGCTAGAGCCAGTGTCATCATCTTTGCTCCTTGACTCAAAGCCAGCATCGGCGTCGTCTCTACTCCCTGACCCTGAGCCAGCATCATCGTCCCCGCTCTCAGACTCAGAGCATCGGCTCACTGCCTCCTCAGAGTTGTTGGTCTCAGTATCATCCCCACTCAAAGCTAGCTCTGAGCTTCTCCGACTCCGAGCACCTCTGCCCCTATCTTGACCTCAATTCTTGTCTCGACCGCATACTAGAGCCAGTCTACCTCTCTTCCCTACCGCTGGAGGAGGTGCCGCCAGTGCTGCTAATGCTGCTGCAGGTGCCCTCGGTACAGGTAGAACCTGAAGAAAAACAAGCATCAACAGATCAGATACAGTGTATGTATTGTTATAGTATAGAGTATGCAGTATGAGTATGACATAGAAAATAGATGCAGTATGGGTGCAGTGTGTAGGTGCAGTGTGAAGCAAAATCAGAATGTATGTCAGTATGCAGTGTCACTGTGAGTGTCGCACAGTATGAGTATCATGTATCAATGGGAATATGGCATGTCACTACAGTGTGGAAAGCAATGCAATGCATGGGGGAAAGGGAAGTATACCTGGATACTGTGCAGAACAAGCAGCATCTCCCTCCTCTGCACCATATGAACTAGGGAGGCAACTAGCTAAAGAAGGCCCTCCGTATACTGTGTGGGTGTCTGCAAGTGAAACTGAATAATTAGTATCCGAAAAAGAAGAATACGATATGCAAGATGTCAAGCATGGTCCATACCTGAGGTGCGCCCAGGGCTTTGACATAGCATTTCCCGTCTCCGGTGGCTCAATCGGGAGCTGATAGGTCGTCCCACTTAGCCGCCTGCAAGGGATCGTGGTGGGAATCGCTGGCTAACTGGCAGCCCGCACAGCAGGAGGAGCCGCTCTAATACCAGCCTTGGTCTCCTGAGCAGTCTCTCCAACCAAAGGAGCACCTGCTGCGTTGCCGGCGCGAACTCCAGTCAGGGGTGGCATAAGATGAGTCCGGATGAAGGCCGTGTAGTCGTCCTCCTCTCTGAAATAGTTGGCGTCTAGCCCTACCATATACTAAATAATGGCCTCAGTTGAGAGGCTATCAGCTGTCCTCATGGATGCTGGGGGCGGCATAGGAACAACTGGGGTGAGCAAGGCCAATGTCTGGTGTACAAACCGCTCTCCCAAGAACCAGGCTCGGCAGAATGGACCTTCCAGCAAAATCCAGTATCGAGAGGTAGCCCAAGCCCCAACATATTGGTCTCTAACTCCGGTTGGCATTGTCGTTCATGGCTGTCACGTGATCTGCAAATAGAGACTGTACAAGTTGTTAGTTACTGTCAGTTGTCAGAATATAGATCAAAATAGCAACAATAATAATAAAGAAGAAAATGACTGTGAGTTTCAGAGTACCTCGCGGGTGACCACTATGTCGAAGTAGCGACGATAGAAGGCAAAGGTCATGTCCTCACGACTCCGACGACGGCACCTGCCATCATACCGCTACGAGTAGAGCACAGTCGGAGCAATCTCATCCATCAGCTTTGGAGCAAGGGCCGGGAAATAGGCGTAAACCCACAGCTACAAGAAAAGATTAGTAGTGTTATCAACAATATATGAGCAGATATTAAATAAAAAGTGCAAGGCAGAAAGCACAATGTATGAACAGATATAAGGCAGAAAGCACAATGCATGAACAAATATAAGGCAAAAAATCCAAGGCAAAAAGCACAAATACACAAACAGATATTAAACCGAAAATGCAAAGCAGAAAGCATAAGAAGTAAACAGGATCGAAAATGCAGTCCATACCTCTCAGGCTCTCCAGTACCCTCCGACCCTATCTCTTTTCATACGGAAACTAAAGCTCATGTAGCCGTAAAGTGTGGCAAGGCCGGCTTTACCCTAATTATAAAATCGGACCTGGGGCAGGGTCACAAGGGCGCTCAACAGGTACAAACCCATGGTGTTCCACCTATTCGCGAACAAGATGGTACTAAGAAGGTACATCAAAAAGCTTCGGGTGTACTGCTCTATCTCTTCTTGAGTCTCAGGCTGACTCCTACGGAAGCACTTGAGGAACCAACTGTATCACACCATAGCTGGTCTATATAGGGGCGGGCTCGCTCCAAACAAGTAGATCCAGGCCGCCTCCCACTGGCCCATGTCCATGTCAAAAGGGATCAGATCACCCCCTACTCCTAAGCCTATGATCATTGAAAAGTCATAGGGGTCATCGTCATCTCCCCAACATAAAAGAAATGGAAGGAGTTTATGGTATCCCACCACCTTTCCACTAGTACTCCGAGTAGGGCCCGGCTAGCCATGTGGCGCGTGAGCCTGGTCCAAAATAAGCCAAGGCCTGCCTCGTCAACAAGGTTGCGGACCTGGGAGGGAGCTCGTGATACCAATCCCTGGCCATCACTGCCCCGTAACCCCTACAAGAGCGAGAGTCCTCCTGTGGCAAAGAAAGAGTGAATCAGATGAGAGACCGTGATAAAAGAAGAGGCAGATGAAAGGCAATGCAAGACAGTCAGATGAAAGACAGTGAAGCATGTAAATAAAGGTTGCACCTTAGAAATGTCGTGGGAAAGGTGGGAGTCCAGCTCCCACAGTAAAATATCCTCCAGCCCGCCATCAATGAAATCATCAAAGCGCATCATGCCTCTAAGCACCATCATGTGCGTGCGGGGGTGGTACGTGGTCAGATCAAAGGGCCTTACCCTCAATGGTAATAACTCAGGCTCGAGCCTTGGGGCGAAGACCTCTGCCTCTACCTCGAGGTCAGCGGCAATGTCCTCCCCTACCTCATCAGCCTCATCAGCTATAGGTGCCTCAACCCCAACAGCAGGTGGAAGAATAGGTACCTCAGAAGGAGCACCGTCGTGAGGAATGTCATCCCCCATCTGGAAAATGGGTGAAAACTGGTGAAACAGTGGAGAAAATAAGAAAAAAATAAGAAAAACTTGGAAAAAGTCAACCCTAGGAGAGAGAAAATGGAAGAAAAAGTCAAAACCCGAGAGAGTTCACCAAACTCAAGAAAAACTCGAGGGAAACAAGCCCAAAGTGTTGAAAACTCGAAAAAATCAACGAAAACAAAATCTAATCGGTTCAAAGTGAAAAGGGCCAAAGAGGGTTTACGAATAAAGTTTGCGTAGGGCATTGGAAAACGAGTACAAAGCACAAATCTATAGAGAGGAAGTACCTAGAGAGGGAAGGGGAGAGTTTTTGGACTTGGGTGTGTGAGGAAATGAAGTTTAGTGATGTGTTTAAGTAGACCCGCACCGAAATCTCATTTTTGCCCCTGAATCACCATTAGTGGATGACCGTACACCATTAGTGGCCGGCCGGCCCTTTTTGTGGCCCTGTGCTGGTTTTGTTCCCCTTTTGCCCTAATAGTGTATGGGAGGTCCTATTTTGGGTCTGGGAAGAAGGATTGAGGTATGCGAGTAGATTTGATTTCCAAGGAGCTCAAAACTACGTTTTGGTTGCGCCGTTCCAATGCCCACTGATCCTTTTGAGCATTTTGCAAAGCCTTCCGGGGGGGGTAAGTCGGAGGTTGTCGTCAAACGTCACTTTTGTCCATTTTGTCGATTTATATATCTGATACCTTCTCTTGCATAGAACATGCTTTTAATTATCTTGCATAGAGCATGCTTTTGATTATCTTGCATAGAATATGCTTTCGATTCTTGTATGGAACATACTTTTAATTAACATCATGTGTCGATTGTTTAGTATCTTGCATAGAACATGCGTGGTCATTATAGTGTTTTCAATCTTGCTTACTTTCTGCATCTATCGCACTCGTTCACTATGTGCATCTATCGCACACTTTTGTTACATTGAACATCTATCGCACACTTTTGTCACATTGTGCATCTATCGCACACTTTTATTACATTGTGCATCTATCGCACACTTTCGTCACTTTGTGCATCTATCGCACTCGTTCACTTCGTACATCTATCGCACAATCAATCTGCAGTGTGCATTTATCGCACACTCTTACTGCCTTGTGCATCTATCACACAATCTCATACTTCTTGCATCTATCGTATCATCTCAGGGTGTGCAGAAGCATTACCCTGAGCGGTTTTTTTGGGCATGGTTAGAGTGTGTTTTTATTTCTTTCTGCGTGAAACGTGGTTGGGCTCGTTATTACTAATTGCATCATCTTCCATGATCACGGAGTTTCAAAAAACTGACTTCACGAAGTGTGAGTCCAGCTTTCAAGGTATATTCGTTGTGTATATCATTTGCATCATGCCCTTGAACTACGATGATTTGATTCCTTGCAAAGGGATACGTAGGCAACCTTTAGGTTCAACCAATTTAATTTATGTCTTGATTGTTTGTCCAAGTCTTATGGCCTTGTCAAAATAGGTCGTCTCTGGGCTTTGACAATCACTCACATCATTTCATGACTTCAAGCTTTGTCAAAGAGAGGCAACTGTAGACACCTCATTTTTGACTGCCCTTAAGACTTGGGCGCCACTGAGTGATCACCCAATGATGAATTTGCACACTTGTCCAAATGCTCGATTTCTTTAGCTGGAAACCTCAGTTTTGAGCCTCAGAAACCTATAAACCTTGTGCCTTGTTTTTGGACCAAAACAGTAGTTTTTCAAGCTTGACCAACCAGGGGCCTGTCGGCCACTATTAGTGGACAGCCACCCCCTTTTAGTGGCGTGCCGGCCACTTGTGTAAAAAACCAGATCTTTTTGCCAACTGTGCCAGCTGTCTGCACATATGCATGCACTACACCAACTGTGTCTATATGGATATTTCTGAGATAGTCTCATATATTTCTATATATAGATGACTCTCTCTCATATTCTAGAGTCAAAAAAATTTGTGAAACAAAGTTTTGGAAAAATATTTCTCTCTACATTTCTCTCTCTCCCTTGCAACTTCTATACCCTTGCCTAGACATTTCAAACCAAATCTTGAGGGTTATTTGCTGAGGTGTTTGAGCTTGCATTTTAACTCTTGAGGGTGTGAGATTGGTGGTTTGTAATTCAAAGGGTCACTCCTCTTCAAGAGGTATACATCCTAGCTGTCACGACCCAAACCCGGCCCTATGGGTTTAGCACCGTAACCGGCCAGTAATCCGAGATTACCGAAGGCCTGCTTAACAGTAATACAGTAAAACAGAGTACAGGGCCTGGCGGAAGCCAATACAGTAATTAAACAATGTCCAATGAGCTGTGACAGTCTGCATGCCAAAAGATTTTTCATGCATTCACATATACAAACAGTACAGTCTATACAAAATTTACAGTCACACAGTACAGGGACTTAATCCCTTGATAACAGTACGGCAAACAGTCAGTCTATACAATTCATCCAGTTATTACAAAACAGTAAGACAGTACAGAGGGGGGCTTCTAAAACACCCCTAAGCCTTAACATGATAGGCTCGGAACCTCGCAGTAAGGCACAAAGGCGGGCTTGACAAAACTGGAGTAATCCTGACGCTCCTAGCCGCGGTCTGGTGCCTGTACACCTACATATATATATGAGCAGTGAGCTAAAGCCCAGTGAATAACATAATGCGTAAAGAGGTTTAGAATGAATGTCCTTACGGTAATGAAAACAGTTCAATTCAATCAGTATTTCAGTTGCTCAGTACAGTAAACAGTCATATGTGGTACATCCATTAGCATATCAGTAACAGTAGGTCTTAAAAGACCGAACAGTAATGATGGCCATCAATTAGTAAACAATAGTGGCTCCACGAGGGAACCGACAGAGATCTCTGTAACAGTAACAGTAAACAGTAGGTGCTAAGGATGCCACAGTACAGTTCAGAAATAAAGGACATATATTCATTCAGTAAACAGTTCAGTTCAGTATTCAAAGATAATCAGTTGAACATATCTTTACACAATTGTTACTCACAGAGTTTGGGCTACAGTATGCTAGAGCGTGTCTCCCCAGTCGCCAACCCTACACAGTTCACAGGTTGAACACACTAAGCTACACAGTTGGGAAATATCATAACTTAATCCCTAATTTGCCTTGGTGTGTTTTACAACGATATCCTCATCAAGATGTCTTAAACTAGGCCTAAGAATGCCTAGGATGGGATGAGGATGCAGAAATACCCTTAGAAAACATTTTGCAAAGTTTGCTGAAAATAGGATCCTCGCTCGAGCGAGACTTTCTTCGCTCGAGCGGAAGTCCAAAATCAAAGGCTTCGCTCGAGCGAGTAATCCTTCGCTCGAGCGGTCTGCAAAACAGTAAAAGTACTGGATGCTGAGATTTTACGCGCGATGGTCGCTCGATGGTCGCTCGAGCGGAGCCCTGGACAAAGGTGCTCGCTCGAGCGGGGAATCCTTTGCTCGAGCGAGGAAGCCAAATCTGGAATTTCCAGATTTGCCTCCCAAGCTCAAACCAAGCATTCTACCACTCCAAACTCGACCTCTTGGGCCCAAATTCTGGAAAACATCATTAAATTCAATGTATAACAAGTTTCAAAGCTCAATTTATGAATTCAAGCCCCAAAGGTGAGTCAATTAAACCCACATTCAAACCCATTTTCAAGAATATGAAGAACATGCAAACATGCATGAATTCAATTCAATTCAAAGCTTCAATGCTGTTTCAAAAGAGATCAAACCCTAAAAAACAAGATGAACTCATGGAGTATGACCAAAAGATGAACATGCATGTGAGGCATTATGAACTACAACCTCAAAACTCCAATATATGTACATGCATGCAACAATTAAGCTTCAATTCAACAACAATGAACCAATTCATGTCTTAGTTCTACAATGAAGCATGAACCATGCAAGAATCACTTAATATTCAAGAACAAGAGAGTAGTTATCCTACCTTAGGTCTCGAATGCAAGATGAACAAGCTCAACTATGCAATCTTATGCTCTAAATCCTTCAATTTCCAAGCAATTCCACAAGCAAAATGAGATGAAATTCACTCCTCTAGTTCCTCTCTCTCCCTATGGTCGGCTAGAGCAAGGAAAAGGGCTGAGGAAATGGTTTTGATTTAAGTGAAATGAATTCAAAGGTGTATAGGTAGTGGCCCACTCAAGGGCAAGGTTGTAAATAAGTCAAACTCTTTAATTGGCTTATTTTAATCTAATTTAATCATACCTAATCACTGTTCAGGTAAATACACCATAAAATCACATTAATTATGATGAACATGAAACATCAATCAATTTCTAATTCGGCCGCCGATAAGGCCTTCAATTAGCAGTTTAAACATATAAGCATGAACAGATATTCATACAGTCAAACAGATAGAATGCAATTTAACTAACATATACTCGATCAATTCAGTTCCAGTTTTCAGTCAGTCGGTTCATTACCTTAACCAGTCCAATTATCAGTCATAATCAGTTCAGTTTAATGGTAAATCAGTCATTAATCGGTAAACAGTATGAGGGTTGTTACACTAGCTCTTGTGTACCATCTCTTTTCTATCTTTTCTTATAGTTTTTGGGCTGTTTTTACACTGTTTTTATGGGCTGGAACTTGTGGCTTAAAGCTACCAAAGGTAGAGGGGTTAACCACCCTTTTTTGTACCTTGTATTCCAAGCTTTTGCCCTTGTGTTGACAATCTTTTCATCAACTTTTTCTGATTTTTTTACCACTGACTTTCAAAGTTTTTTCAGAGGCTAAAATACGGTTTTGAAGTCCCAAAAATGGAGGGGTTAGCCTCTCCTCCTTTTGCTTGTTTACTAGCTTAATTGCTCTATTATTTTAGTTTGCTGTTGTAGATATTTTTACCTTAATTTCAATGCTGTTTTAGCTTATTCTAGGACTATTTTAAGTTATTTGTGTCATTTATGCTTTGTATTGCATGTTTATAGTGTAACAATCCTCATAGGTTTGGTGTTTTAGGCATTAGACACCAACCTATTTGAATTGATAGCATTTATTTCAAGCTTTCCATACTTGTGTTCACCTCTAATCATCTATGTACTTCTCTCATTTCTTGGCTTCTTCTTTGCTTTGAGAGTCGTTTCAAACCGATTGTTTGTTTAAGCTTGAGATAGAGATTGTTGTGCTTAATGGTTTAATCTCTTCGAAGGTTCATTACCAACAACATGGCATCTCTATCATGCCCAAAACAACCCTTTGTTTGACACTTCTTTCCATTAGTGGACTTCATCTTCATTATTGGACTAAAAGGCTTAAGGAATGGAAAGGTAATTAAAAGAGGTATTAAAATTGGAATAAAATAGAGTAAGATAATAAAATGGTTTGGATTTAATCGAACGTTAATTGAACCCATTGAGTCTTGATTCGTTTCATACTTGTTAGTAATGAAAACGATTCAAGAGTCAATGTCAACCACTTCCCTTAATCAAAAATCATGATAGGGAGAGGTTCTTGTTCGTCTTTAGTTTCATTTATTGAAATTGTATCCCTTGATTCTTAGGCCATCATGCAATGAATTTACATCGATTGATGGTTTGTGAATCAAGCCTACTCCTCATTTGAGCTGGTTGATGATAAGAAGAGGTAAGGTGGACAGACATCCCCCTAAAAATGCTCTGTTTGTGCTCTGTTTGTTATCTGTTGCAGCAAGGCAGTACCCCAAACTAGTGGCAGCCGGCCACTTTTTCTATACGGTCGTTCACTACTTCTGCCGGCCGGCCACCTTTTTCAGCCAGGCAGTACCATTTTTCCTGCAGAACAGAGCAAAGACTGAGGCAAAACAGTGCAAGTTTCTGACTGCAAAACAGAACCCTTTTGGCAGCGAAACAGAGGCATTTTCGAGTGGAAACCGCCTTCATTCATGAGCATTCCTTACTTCTCGGGCTGGTTAGTTAGAGTACTTAATTACGGTTAATTAATTCTATAGTGTACCTAGTTAGTTAGTCCTTTGTATTATTATATCTGTGTTGTAATTAATTAGTTAAAGTAGCTAGTTAATTTTGCATTGTAACTAATGAGTTAGAGTAATTAATTTTGTGTTGTAATTATTTAATTAGGTAGAATAGTTAGTTAAGTTCGGCGTTGTAATAATTAGTTAAGTAGCTTAGCTGATTCATTTATTCAAACCCTCTTGTGCGAGGGCCAATTTGTTCCAATTAGTTAGTGTAGTTAATTTATTTCATTCGGTTTGTAATAGTTAGTTAATTCGTAGTAATTAGCTAGGGTATTTATTCGGACCCTCTTATGCGAGGACAAATATGTAATAATGTATAAATGTTACGTATGTCATCCAACCCCATGTCTTTCTCCCTTTTCTTTACCCGTATATGATGGATAGTGTAGAGCATCATATTTCGTTTAAGCATTTCCCATGTATAGAGCATTCATTTGTCTTGCATGCACTAGGCTCAGCACATCATTCTAACTCACATTGTTATTTATTACTTCTTTGAAAACGTGTTCAAAATGCATGCTATCAAGTTGATTCACATGTCATAACTAGTAGCCAAGCCTATTAAATTGCATATTGCATGTGTTGCATTAGTCATTTACATAGTTAGAGCATGCATTTTTCTAACTCTTTTCTTTTGGCTTGCCTTGGAGTACTAAGTGTGCACTTGTTACTTTAACATATCACATGTGTGTGATTGTTGCCATGTCAAGCATGATACCATGAGGCTAAGTGCTTAAGTGATATACCTATTTGAATGCCTGTGGATGAAAGCTAAATGCTTGAATTGGGATAATTAGAATAATGTATTTATGAGATCACTTTTTCAAGTGGTACATATTCAAAACAATTTTCAAACAAACATGAAATCAAAGTGTTCCAATTTTTGCAAATCAGTCTATATTTGTGTGTTTCACATAGTAATGCTAGCCTAAATAATCAAAACAAGAGCATATAATGTAAATAAGAATCACATCATGATTAGTAGAGACCGATCTTTGATCGGGCGAATGGAGTGCTCAATTCATGACCTTCCCTTCTCGTACCTAAGTTCCCAAGCCAAGACACTTTGGTGATGATGGATAAGTGGCCTTCGGCACGAGTCTCGGGTTTTCTAAATTTTTCAAAAATATGTAGGTGGCGACTCTGTAATCTGGCAAAATAGTCCATTTTTGGCATTTTGATTCAAAATCGATTTTTCAAAAGATTTTTCAGATTTGGACTCATTTGTGTTTATCTATTTCACATTGTACTTGTGGAATCAGATTCAGAACCACGGGAGTCCAAACTATAGGGCTGATCGTATCCGAAAGGAGCACAAAAAGCAAGCTACAGACGGCAGGGATCTAATTGATCAATTTGTGAAAAGTTCAGGTACTAAATTGAAATAAATCGAAGTATGGGGGTCAACGTGAAAAACGCGTGATAGTTTGGGGAAGAAAATGATATTTCCTCTAACATTTTCCTATCTAAAATGTAAGATGAAATTACTAGTTTATTTTTTATTAGCCACTCATGCGAGTTCGATTTGTTCTTCCACCTAACAAGTGTTTGAATAAAATCTACAACTCTAATTGGTTATAGGGTGATTCTATTTATACCATGCTTTTATCTCATTACACACTTTATTTTATTTTATTTTTTTTATTACAATCTTACCCTTCTCTAAAATTATCAAAAAAAAAAATTCAAAAATCTAACCCTACGTTATCAACCCACACACACTTCACCTAGGCGTGTTCGCGGTTCGGTTGCAGCCAGAAAACCACTAATTCGCCATCTGTCCGCCGGATGGACAAATTGGAAAAAATCAATCCGTATTCGTCCTCCGAATTGACAGATACGGATTGAGCGGATTGGTGGATGGATGCGAATCGGTTTGGCAATTTAAACTTTTATAAATTTTGAACATAATACAACAACTTGTCAATATTTTTTTTTTTTTTGATAACAATCCAACTCAACATAATCAAAAGATTATCAAGTAAATTGTCAAATACCAATAATAAATACATATAAGAAAACCGTGCATTATCAAAACTATTTCATTAATTTTTTTTTATTCAAAAACAATTTAATTTGATTTTTAAAAAAATGACAATTAAGCCTTATAGTTTCTACACAAAAATACCAAATATCAACCATTGCCATTTGATAAAAAGATTTCCAAATTGAAAATACAACAGAATATCTAAACTCTTTTTCAATTAAAAACACAAACAGAATATTTACACAAATTGAAAACACAAAGTCTTACAAATTAGTAGAGGTGCTCGTGGTCTAGCGATTCGCAGTTGAGGCCAAAGGAACTTGAAATCCGTCATCTGTCCAAAACTAGGCGGATTGAAAAAAATCAATCCGCAACCGTCCACTCATCATCACGCATCTGTCCAAAATACAATGGATTAGTTCAGTTTGGTCTATTTGGGCGGATCAAAATATCCGCTGCTCACCCTAACTCCACCATCATTTCCACCCGTCACCACCACTGCTAGTAGTCAGCACCATCATCCACTATCGCTGGCACCATTCCCAGCCCCTTCTCTACCTTACTCCTATTTTTTATTCTTCATAATTAAAACCCTAGTCTCTCTCTCTCTCTCTCTCTCTCTCTCTCTCTCTCTCTCTCTTGCAAGGGTGTGCAATGGAGATGGCCAAGTTGCGATAGAGGCGACTAGTTTGCAATATGAGGGAACAGGAGGCCTGAGTCACAGTAGAGGGAGTTAGGCTGATGGATCATGATGGATAGGGCTAAGGAGGGAATTGCAATAGAGAGGGAGGTTGGAAGGGAAGTCACAGTGGGGACGGATGGCTCAAAAGGTGATCATATTCGGAAAGGGTCGTTGTAGTCAAAGGTGGTGGTTGTAAGGGCCATTAGCCTCTGTTTACACCTGTTCTTGAAATGCGTGCCAAGTCCCGGAAAGTTGCTAATTCTTGATTTTGCTGCAACAGAGAGCAGGAAAGGGGCATAGCAATGTATTTGCACAGATATATGCATGTCTCGATCCTCGTGCCAAAAATCACCCATACCGAGGCATGATGGCCGAGGAGTCGAAATGCACAACTCAATATAGGATGAATGCACATGAAACTACAGCTAAAACCTAACTCCATCATGGATAATCCGGAGTGTCGGTGACTGCGAAATTGAGACACATTCCGTCACTCGGAGTACGAAATGTACCTCGTTTCCCGTGCCCGGGCTAACTCCTATTCTGGACACGATGCAATATGCATGATATGCATGAAATGCAACTAAGATACAATCCTAACATACGGAATGCTATGGAAATGAGATGCCTCGAAGTGCGTGCACTCGGGCACGCAAACCGAGAAAACGGCAGATACAATCTAAGATACAACCTAGCATGCACAATGCGATAGAAATGATATGCCTCAAAATGCGTGCACACGGGCACGCAAACCGAGGCAATGGTAGAATGTGATAAATATGAGATGCCTCAAAATGCGTGCACACGGGCACGCAAACCGAGGCAATGACAGATGCAATAAAAATGAGACGCCTCGAAATGCGTGCACACGGGCACGCAAACCGAGGCGACGGTATATGCAATGCAAGTGACTAAAATGACATGGAAAAGGTAACATGGACTTACACTAACATGAGAGAGCCTCAGCCACACTCATATAAGAAGCCGGTTGATGAAAATGAAGTGCCTCGAAATGCGTGCACACGGGCACGCAAATCGAGGCAATGACAGATGCAATGAAAATGAGATGAAAACATGATATGGACTTATACCAACATGAGTGAGCCTCAGCCACACTCACATAGGATGCCGGCGGATGAAAAATGAAGTTCCTCGAAATGCGTGCACACGGGCACGCAAACCGAGGCGATGATAAATGCAATGCAATGACATGAAAATGACAAATGGGCTTATACCAACATGAGTGAGCCTCAGCCACACTCACATCGGATGCCGGTGAAAGAAAATGAAGTGCCTCGAAATGCGTGCACACGGGCACGCAAACCGAGGCGATGATAAAATGTGATGAAATAACATGAAATGGATGGCAATCATTCTAATGGAATTTCAGCACTAAAATATGGGGGAAAACAGTCCCGAAATGAGGCGAAATGACATGAAATGCATGGAATTAACCCGAAATGCGAATTTAGGCACCCGAAAAGGCCTATAGCTATGCCAAACATGCACAACATGGACATGCAATGCAAAGATAGAAGCTAGACAGTCCCAAAAAAGGCACTTTCACAGTTATAAACATGGCCAGACAGCAAGCATAGGTATGGCAAAAATGGCATGCAAGAATAGGGGCCAAAAGAGGGGTAATGAAGCAAGTGATATAAGCAAAACCCAAACTGAAAAATTTCCTTCTACAACACTGAAGAGGGACCAAAAATATGAATATTTACAGTACATGGCAGCTTCAAAATCAGCATACAAACATGATAGAAATGTGATGCAAAAAGGGTCTCAAAAGTGGCTATAACATGAGATATGCAAAATAATCACCAAATAGCCAAAGACCCTTAATAAAACATGTAGAATGGGCAAAAATAAGACTATTTCCAGAACTGTAAAATGGCCAAAAACAAAAGCATGGTAGGCTAACTAAACATGCAAGAATGGGGAATAAAAGAGAGATATAACATGAAGTAGCATATGGAGACCCCAAACCATGAAAGGACCTATATGAAACATGAAATATGGACCAAAATAAGTACCTTTTCAGAACTGTAAAATGGCCAAAAACAAAAGTATGGTAGGCTGCCATTGCATGCAAGAATGGGGAAGAAAAGAGGAGTATAAAGGTAGGTGCAACATGGAAGTCCCAAATGGTGTTGAGACCTTCTTCAATGTTGAAGAGGTGCTCAAAATGAGCCTAATATCAGTTTACAACATGCTCAAAAACAGATTACTCACGGGCTAAAAATAGCATGCAAAATCATGACATATAAGAGGATCAATGAAGCAAGTGTATCATGGAGGGCTCAAACAGGGTTGAGCCCTTAATGAAAAGTGAAGATGAGCTCAAAAGAGGGCCATTCTCAGTTTGGGCCGGAGCTTGAAACAAAAAGCAAGTGGGGCTTACAAATAGATCAAGAAAAAGGGTCAAAAGAGGAGAAGTGTTACTTACCCTTGAAGACTAAGACTTTTGTTGCTTCTTGGATCAATTTGCAGCTCCTTTGGCCTTTGATAAGCTTTCCTTGTTGCTGGAAATGAGGTGGTGGTGGTAGAGCTTGGTGGTGTAGAGGAAATGGTGATTAGGGACTTAGGAATTTTTAAAGAAATGAGAGCTATGGAGATGGAGTTGTGTATGGAGACTTGAAGAACAATTTTTCAAACCCCTAAAATGCATGCTTGCAGCTGGTTATATGGACAAAAAGAGGGTGTAAAGGTGGGGCAAAAAGGAGGTAAGCTTTCCCCCACAAGATATTTCCCCCGGATACAGATATTTTGGGGGAAAAAAGTGCATAGCTGTAATGCACACAACCTGAGGATCATGGCCGGCCACTTTTTGGAGCTGCAGGTGGCCGGCCGGCCACCTATTATGGTCGGCCGGCCAAGGGTCAAAAGGGTCAATGAGAATTAGTAGCCGACCACCAACTTTTAGGGTCCTCCCATGTGTGTACATCACAAATATGTGGTTCTCCCATGCCTCCTCAACACAACCCTGTGGTTCAAATTTGGAAACTATAAAACAGGAGAGAGAACAAGCCATTTTTAGGAGGGGTTCAAAAGGGTCAAGCAGCATTAGTGGCCGGCCACCAACTTTTAGGGTCCTCCCATGTGTGTACAACACAAATATGTGGTTAAAAGTTCAAGAAAATGGCCCAAGAGTGTTCAACATTGGCTCGGAAGTGAGAAAAACGGGCGTCAGAGGATATATAACTGGTTGCTGAAATAATTGCTGGCCTCCCATCCTTCTACGGCCTTCCTAGTGATGAAACAGAGGTACCTGCCAAAAATGAACGAAAATCGATGCAAAACGAATGTTCGGGGGCCAAAACGCGCAATTCGGGGTCCCGAAAATGGGCTGTTAAGCACCGAAAGTGGCATTCGACCTCGAAGTGGGTTTCTTAGACCCCAGTGTCCCTCAAAAGGGAGTAAATAAGATGTATGCCAAAATTTAGAGCAAACGGAGACGGTTAGGCGGTCCCGAACCGAGGCACACGGCCTGACGGTCCCGGAAAACCGAAAACCGGGCTCCGAAATGGGCAAAATGGCCTACGGCCACAGAATGTAGCCCACGGCCACTGAGAGATGGTCTACAGGACCTCTCTCTCCCCTCAGGAAAAGAAACAGAGAAAACCGAGTCTGGTTCGCAAACCGAGGCAAGGCACAGAAGAGGGTTCCGAAGTCCGGAGGCAGGGCGCACGGCCGTGACTCTGAAACTTCTGAACGAGCACATTATGTAACATCACCAAGCGCTTAATCAGTGACGTCTGAGCCTTAAGGTCGGTCAAAAATGGGGTGTCTACAATAAGCATATAAGCTGTATCAACACTTCAATAGACAAGCATATGAGCTGTATCTACACTTCAATAGACAAGCATATGAGATGTATCTACGGAGTCCATCCCCTATCTTCTCCCAAACATTATCCGGTTTAGAGGTCCATCCCCTATCTTCCCCTAAACCGTGGAGTACATCCCCTATCTCCTCCCACACAACACAATGTACATAAACATAGATCATATCACATTAAACATTTCCCACTTCACAACAGATAGGCATGCTAGTTGTATCAACGCATCAATGGATAAGCATATGAGCTGTATTAACACTTTAACAGATAAGCCTATGAGTTGTATTAACACTTCAACTGATAAGCATATGAGCTGTATCTACACTTCAATAGACAAGCATATGAGCTGTATCTACGGAGTCCATCCCCTATCTTCTCCCAAACACTATCCGGTTTAAAGGTCCATCCCCTATCTTCTCCTAAACTGTGGAGTACATCCCCTATCTCCTCCCACACAACACAATGTACATAAACATAGATTATATCACATTAAACATTTCCCACATCACAATAGATAGGCATACTAGTTGTATCAACGCATCAATGGATAAGCATATGAGTTGTATTAACACTTTAACAGATAAGCCTATGAGCTGTATTAACACTTCAACTGATAAGCATATGAGTTGTATCAACACTTCAATAGACAAGCATATGAGCTGTATCTACGGAGTCCATCCCCTATCTTGTAACGCCCTCAAAATAATAACATCAAATCCATCAAATAAGACATTCATTGACATATGAAATAACCATATTCTTCTATTAATCAGAGTTCCATTACAAAAGTATTACATGTTAACAACAAAAGCAAAGTGCCCTATGGGCTTACAGCTTTCCAAGTTAACACTTGGTTACAACAAAAGAGTGTTAACTCATCTACACATTAAGCCCTTGGCTTGAATATACATGTACTACATCAAAAGAAACTAATCAGCAAAAATCTGCTCACATCTTGCCTCCCAAGCTATGTCCTTGGAGGTGGCATGCTACCTGCACCTGAAAATGATGTTCCCATATAGGGTGAGCCACAGCCCAGCAGAAATACACTAAACCAACCATGAACAATGACTAAAAGATTACCAATTGATAGATGGTCAACACTGCTACATCCACATAAATCACATTTTATGTCATCCGACTTATGTGTCCAGGTTACTTTTCATTTTCCCTTTTTCAACAGATAAGCATATTAGCTCTATCATTATCCCAACAGATATGTACAAAAACAATAGTGACATGCTCGGCCTTCACTTGCTGGCAAGTAAGGCCTGAGTCCTCGGAAGACCTACAATGAAGTCCATAGTGACATGCTCCCACTTCCACTAGGCAATAGGCAAGGGTTGCAACAAACCCGCTGGCCTCTGATGCTCGGCCATCACTTGCTGGCAAGTAAGGCACTTCGATACGAAAACAGCCACATCTCTGTTCATACCCCGCCACCAAAACTGGCGACCCAAATCCTGATACATCTTAGTACCTCCCGGATGCACCGCAAGGCGCGAATGGTGAAACTCTCGGAGTACTTCCTCTCGGCAAGACTCCGGAACAAACAAACGGTCTCGGTATCTCACACTCAGGTCGGGATACACCGTCAAACCCTTCTCAACCTTACCACTGGAGATCTTCTCTCGGATGGATTCTACCTCCAGGTCACCTCTCTGCGCCTCTAACACTCGTGTCACAAGTGTAGGCTGCGCAACAACAGAAAACAAGGCCGCAGCCTCAACGGATTCACTCAGGAGTAAATCAAACTCCTCAAGTGCACCCAACATCTCCCATTCTCAGATGGCAATACTAGCTACATCGCTAATGGATTTCCTACTAAGGGCATCGGCCACGACATTGGCCTTTCCCGGATGATAATGCAACTCAAAATCATAATCCTCGATGAACTCCATCCATCTCCTCTGCCTCAAATTCAAGTCCCTCTGTGTAAACAGATATTTCAAACTCTTATGA